>JABFAK010000092.1:0-79360 GCA_013266265.1 Fusarium sp. NRRL 66182 | reverse complement strand
GTGCGAGGTGGAGGGTGTTGGAGAAGGAGTTGCTTGCATGTTTTACAGCCTGTTTTTACTTTTTGGGAGCCTGCGCGTGGCATTTTGTCTTGGCAGTGGGTTTGAAGAGAAAAGAGAGTCTGGGATGAAGTGGATGAGATAGTAGATGTGGTGATGAGTAAAGCGAGGCTTGGTGTTTAGGATTGGGGGCTGTGTTCAGCCTCGAGGATCAACAACGAGATGAGATGCGGGGCTTGTACTACATTTCACGACCGAACCAGCGAATCATGACTCAAGGGATTGCTATAAATATTCCCTCCATCTCTGGTAATAATCAGGGAATGCCTCTCCCATCCACGGCCCAATAACCAGTCACTCGCACGCCAGAGAACTATACCTGTTCCCATGTCCCGAAAGATATCCATTCCTATGATGCTCCTTTCCTCCGTCCTCTTCCGCCCCAGCCTCCTTCGCAACACGATCCTCAATCGCCCACGCAATCCTCTCAGCGCCAACCTGCGCTCCTCCTAGGTTCGGCGCAGCTGGACCGAGTCTTAGCGCTGCCAGTCTTCCCATCATGAAGAGAGGCACTTCATCATTCCACATGAGATCGTTGTTGATACAAGGAAATCCGCCTCGACCCTCAATGGGGAACTTTTCCATCATCGTGTTGAGGTAGGGCAGCGAGGCAAAGTCGGTTTGAATGCCTGTTGCAAAATACATGAAATCCATGGCCGGGAGATGCTCGATGGGAGGATTTGTCTGGACAGTCCATCTTCCACTTTCTTGATCAAAGGTGGCGTCAACGAGATTCGTCTTTGTGAACAACTCAAGTCTCTTGGCAGCAATATGCTTCTCGAGGCGCTTGTTGAACACGGCAGTTATACTTCCTCCCCCCCTCGCTTTCTTGATCATCTCGAGTCGTTCATCGTCTGAATCAGCGTAGTAGAACTCTGCCTGCATGGCATTCTTGAACTTTCCCATCCAGTCGAGCGATACGTCAAAGTGCTTGATGCGCAACGGCCCTCGCATCATGTGCCAAACCTTGGTCACGCCCCTTCTGACCGCCAGATCGCTTAGCTGCGCAGACGTGAGGCCGCCGCCTATGATAAGAACATTCGTCTGCTTCCGCGCAGCGATTCTGCTCTTGACGATGGGATCGGGAAACTCAGGGATGTGCATGCTGTGACACACCTGTGGGAGTTGCTTCACGTGGGCCATGGAGGGAATGTGTGGGATCGTAGCCACATTTGCTGGTCCAACTGCTAACACGACAGTACGAGCGTAGCGACGGACTTTGTCGGAAGTGACGGTAAATAAATTCTCGCCGTCGATGGACACCCCCTTTACTTCGCCATAGTCCAGATGCTGCAGGGCTTCCTTGCGGATGAGCTCGGGGCCTAGCTTGTACCGAGTAGCGACTTTATCGCAGTGATCGCAAAAGAGAGATGTAGAAGGGTTGTAGTAGTCGTTGCGTTCTCTGACGTTGATATCAACACGAGCTTCTTGTCTGTTCCCTGTCAGCTGCCTGTCGTCGAGTGCGAATGATGAGCTAACCGTCGTCCACAAGCTCGCTGCGTAGCCTTCTTCCTCCCATGCTTGCTGACCTCCTTTCCCACACAGTTGTGAATCTCGATGAGCTCGTCCTCTCTCTCGTTTGCATATGCATGTGCCAGTAGTGCATCACGATCCAGAGGATCAACATGCCACAGCATTGGACTTCTCAGGTGGGAGATATCGTACATCTTGAACAGCCTCTTCCAGCGTCCCATCCAATCACCGCTTTCGGCGTCGAGGACGAGCATCTTGTACTGCTTGCGAGACGGGGATGCTGGGCCGGTAATCTTGCCGCTGCGGACATGTTTGAGGGGCATCTTGCGGCCATACTTGGATATCCAGTGGAAGCGTCGGTGCTCTTCGTCGGTGAAGAGGGCAGCGGGTGTAGGTTCGTGAAGACGGGCTGCGATGGCAAGGCCACAGGGGCCAGCGCCGATGATGAGAACATCATAGACGTCTTCTTCGACCTGAATCGGGTCCATCGTTGACATATTGATGATGTTGGAGAAGGCCAGGGGGTTTGCAGGGGAGATGCTAGCTTATAAAGGTGTCCTCAGCGGAGTGAACCACTCGTTCTTGCCCATTCTGCTGTCAGCATGAGGACCTCTATAGATAGGTAGCCCTTTTCTTTCACACCCAGCCCATATACTTAGTATAGTACCCTTTGAATCATGGTGTTGAGGCTGTCGCTACGCTACCCTGATGGGTATTTCGTCAGGGGGAGAGAGAGGACATCAAGGTGTCTGATACACCCGAGTCAGAGCCCATTGACCTATCATGGGGCCCCTGACAACAATTTCTATCCAGGTCTATACTCATGATAATGGATCGACTTTACGATTACGCATTAGACTAAAGAGGTGGTGGTGTTGTTGATCTCACCTAGGCAAAAAGCAAAAGTGGCAGGCTATCCGATTAAACAGTGAAAATACAACGATGACTTGACTTGTTGTTAAAATACACACAGACACAAACATTCTAGACAAGCTTTTATGGCTTCAAATACAATCATCTATGCCCTGCCACGGACAAATGGACCCTACTGAAGCTATCTCAACTCACCAACAACTTAGCACTCCCACTCCCACTCCCACCACACGAGCAAACTATGGTGTAGGCAGCCAAGAACAGCATCGCTCTCTACAAATACACATCATACAATAAAGGCCCCGTCTATCTTCTTCAATTCCCCCTCAATGATTCCACTCCGAATCCATTGCATGCCCCAACGGTCCCGAAGCTGCATAGTCCGTTGTCACAAATGCCCTGTCTACCTCACCTAGACCCTCGGCGCAGTACTGCAATGTCTCAGCAATGTCATGCGACCTGTTCAACGGGGTCTTTTCGTCGAGAAGAACGTCGAATTCGACCCAGACGCCGTCGCCTGCGTGATACGCTATAACGTTCTTGAAGCCCGCTACGACAGGAGCGAAGCGGTACGCCAGATAGATGAGTTTCTTGAGGGTGTGGTCATCGGCTGCCTCGCCCGAGAGACGGACAACGTTTTCGAAACACGTATGGCCCCAGTCGTAGATGATGAAGAGCGATAAAAGACCTGCGCCTGCAGGATCTAACCACCAGATATTGGCCTGATGGCCAATCAACGGAAACAGCAGCGAAAGTGTGTTGAAGATGACGTCTGTTTTGCAGTCCTGCACAAGGGCTTGCACCTGGCTCGACTTGATAGGACGACATCCGAGGCCAATAGCCCCCTTGAGAATGATAGTCGACAGAAGTGAGGCGATGGCAGCCCAGCTCAGAACCTCTGCTTCTGCATGCGGCGGAAGCAAGCGAGAGAATGACTCTTGAAGGATCTGGAGGAATGATATAACCATGATGATGGAAAAGACGAGGATGCCCAGCGGTTCGAGACGGCGCCTACCAACGGGGAAGCGACGCTGCATTGCATCAAGTCGCCAAAGGACGAGACGGCTCGTCGACCAGACGATGAGCGTGCAGAGAAGATCCAGCCCCGAGTCGACCAGCGATGCCACGAGTGAAAGCGATCCCGTGGTAAACACAGCAAAGGTCTTGCCCGCAAGAAGCAGGATATTGGCTAGCACGTTGATGTTGATGGCGTACCTCGCCTTGTTCGCCGCGCTTCTCCTCTTCTGCTTCTCTTCTTCAGGCAACAACTCTCCGATGTTCCCTTCAACACGCTGAATCCCTCCACAGCGCTCCCGATCACCATCATGATCCGGATCCGGGTTCATCGACTCAAGCACATCATCCGCAATGGCCATGACCACAGCATCCACCTCAAGCCAATCATTCAGCCGTTCATTCTGCTTTTCGTAAAATGCGCAAAGTTTTTTGTTCTTCATCGCTTTGAGCTCATCGTCTGTTTTTCGGTACTTTTCTAGTCCCTGGCGATCGATGCCGTGTAGAAGAGCGCGCTTGATCTCGCCGCGTCGAGCATCTTCAAGAGCTGTACGGGCGGCATCTTGGAACTTGAGGATGCGTGGCTTGAGTCGTGGAGCATTGCTTACTCCATCATAGGAGTAGTATCGACCTGTCTCGAGATCGCGAGGATGTTCGTCGTGAGGATGATGGGCTTCATTGCCCTGGCCGCGATGACGAGCACCTTGGTTCTGGGTGTTCCATTGTCTCTTTCCGACCATTTCAACAAGAGTAAAAGATCTTTGCTTCTTGTCGTAAAACTGTGTTGTTGTTCTATGGTGAGAGAAAAAGGAAGGGAATTATACCGTGAGCTGGAGGTGAGCTCTTGTGTTTGCTTATTTCCGCGTCTGTGTAACAATCAGACGGTATGACGTAGGTGACGTAAATCCGGGGAACACGGCAAGGATAAGGACGAGAACGAGTTCAACTCCATAAAGCGGGTCAGAACATCAAGGAACAGTATTTTCTACTATTTTTATTTCCCCTTCTTCCAGGGAGCGTAGCCACGTCCTTTTGCCGTGAGCCCGATGAATATAAAGGGTCTCATCGTCATGGACACACGCTAATGTTTGATAATACGAAGCATACCACTCGCAGGATAGCTCAAAGTTTCAGCTTCACTAGACTTTATTTAATCAACTTCACTCATGTCCAGAGTCTTAAGAATGTGAAACGTTCTCTTATTGGTATCTATCTTTACAATGGCCGTCAACCTTTGAAACCCAGTAATAATCGCTTCTCAAAAGGATATCGTAGTAGTTCGTTTCCAACGCCAAACCTAACAATCTAGTCTCGAGTCCCATCTAGTTTAGCATCTAAACCTCTTAGTTGCCCATTCTCATCGCGTTCACGAGTCTATGTCGTGCGCCTTCTCGGCGACCGTCATTTCGACTGGGGCTCTCGGCATAAGAATCCTGTCGACGAGCATTGTCGTAGTAGGCCTCGGTGTCTCCAAGGCCTACCTTGGATGGACGAGGTGGTGGGGGTGGGGGAGCATGTCCAGGTTGGGTAGCCTGGCCATGGTACACCGGCTCCCAGTCGCGGTTGGACTCTTGGCGGTAGGGGTTATTCTGATAAGAGTCCTGGGACGTGGCAGGAGGTCGGCTCGATCGCTGCTCGTCGCGTTCGGAGCGCTCGTCGCGGCCCTCACGAGACCGTCGAACAGAGTCATGAGAGCGGCTTGGTTGAGGCGCGGCTTGTGCTTGGAGGAGACCGCCTTGAGGCGCGCCGTTCTGGGGCGTGCCATTCTGAGGTGCGCCAACCTGACGGCGACTCACTTCCCGAGGCGTTGGTTCTTCATCATCCGTAGCTACATCATCTTCAGGGTCGTCTTCATACGCCCGCAACTCGCTTCGCATGGCCAAACTGGCGCAAATGCTCCTAGCTTCCTCGATGGCCTTCTTCTGTGCTTGGAGGGCCTTGCGACGATCGCGAGTCTCCTTGTTCTCGGCTGCGATAGCCTCGATGGTGGAATCCTGCATGCGGAGAATCTCGATAGGATTGAATAGACGTAGCATTCCAAGGAGTAGGTGTCGCTCGACAACCTGAGTAATGACGTTGCGGGTAAAGATGCGTGCAGTAAGGTCGTAGTAGATAAGCATCTTTTCCAGAACCTCCTCCGCCTCGGTGTATGTCCCGCCATTCTCAGTGGCTTCAGCTCGCCATTTTCTGAGGCGTTCCTCGTACTCTGGATCAAAAGGCTGAATCTCGAGCTCCATGTCATCAGTAAGACGGCCAAGTTCAGTGTCAGCACTCTCGAAAAGCTCCTTCATCCTGACTTCGAGGAAATGCATGCGGAGAGGGTCGCGCATGCGCATGGGCCAGACGTGGTCAATGACGTCGGCAAGAAATTCATTGCAGATGACTCCAACATTATCCTTGAACTCCTGCGCCAAAACGGGCCAGTTCCTGGAATAGTCTTGGAAGAGGATGTAGGGTGCTCGGGGGTTGGAGTCGAGGGGGAGTTCGTTACCCCGAATCTGTCGAAGGAGGGGCTCGACTTCATATTCGGCAAAATCCTTCTTGGAGCGATCTCCAACTGTGCCAGCTGCGGGAAGACCAGCGCCGCTGGCAGCACTATTCGTGCCATTTACCCCGTTGGCTCCGTTGGCACCGCCGGCAGGTTGGCTGTTCTGGAACGTAACCTTACGGCCATGTTGTCGGAACCGTTTTGCAAAACGGTCGCTCTCGTCTCGAACGCGGGCACGAAGCTTCTCTGATGGCGTACCCTTGGGGCTCGATTGCCTAGCAAAGAACCGCTCACCAAAGGGATTCTTGTAGTTACCATTCACCGCAGGTGTGACGAGGTTGTTGGACGCTGTGAAAAGCTCGCCCATCTGGAAACGCATTTCCTCTGGGGTGTCTTTGCCAACGCCCATAGCCTTGAGCTGACCTTCACAGCCCTCCAGGGCTTGTTGGATCTGGCGACGTAAAGTCTTGACATGTTTGCCAATGTGTCGCTGAAGCTGGGTGCTCAACTTGGCGCGAAGAGAACCAATACCCCACATCTCAGGCGGTAGAGCTGACCATTTTCCTCGAGAGAAGAACTCGGCCTCTCTGTTGGCTCGGTCCTCGGGTGTTTGCCATTGCTCACCTGGGCCAGGATTCAGCAAAACATACCAGCCGAGCTTGAAGTTGTTTTCTTTATCCTTATTGGTGACGAGTTCGATGAACTTTTCCTCGAGACCAATACGCTCCGTCATGTCAGGCTTTGTGAGGACACCAATGGTGCGCGAACCGGTGGGATCGAAGTGGCGGGCCTTTTTGAGGATGGGAGCCTGAACATAATCGTTGTTGCCGCCGATAACGGCAAGAATAATAGTTCGCGAGCTCTTCATGTATCGATCGGAGAGGACTTCGATGGTCTGGATGTCGGACTCAGATTGATCACGGTTGGCGACTCGAACGAGACCAGGAAGATCGACCAGTGTCAATAGTGGCATGTCGGGGCCGCTCTTTTCAACAACCAAGATGTCGCGAGCAGCAAATCGGCCGGGGATGCTTCGTGGCGCGATCAACTCAGTAGCATCTCGCATCATAGCATCGAAAGGTGTGTCACCCGTGACGTCGCCTCCATATTGGAGAAGGCGGGCTTGTTCATTGTAAGGTCGTGTCTTGTCGGGAATGATGGAGATCTTTAGTTTCGTCTCTTTTGCTCTTCGCATGCGAATCTCGGTCGCAAATCGTGTGCATGCGCCGGCATCTCGAGGAAACGGTGTACCCGTGAGAGCTTCAAGGACTGAACTCTTTCCGGCAGATTGATCACCAACAACAACGATCTGGGGCAGCTTAACATCGTCGAGCTGTGCGAATTGGAGTTTGTCGATAAGATCTAACAGGCTGCGTTGCTCGGTAGCAAGGCCCTGATCACCCAGGGAGGACTCGATTGAAGGGCGCATTTTTTGCCTAGCGAAAGTATGAGAGTCAGCGGCTTGCTGGGCGTCTTGGTCTTGGGGTATGACGAACAGAGAGCCCATTCTCTCGCAGCGAGGCAATGTAGGAATAACAGCAATAGCAGGTGTCAGCTGTAGAGTGTGTTTTGTCAAATAAGGTAACAAAAATCTAGGAGGGAGAAGGGGGAAGAGATTCAGCACAGGCGTTTGTCATGTGTCTTTTATACATGGTTACGCTCGGGCATTGATTCGCTCTTTCTTGGTTGCCTCTGTGACTGTTGGTTTGCGTGGCTGCCAAGCGTCACTGGGCGTTAGAGGTAATTAGCGGTGCAGATGATGCCCAGTCCAGTAACGTCATCCCTGTCTACTGCGCCACACTCGACCGAACCCTGAAGAAAAAGTCATAAACAATGGCTCGCCATTGGATCGTCTGATGACTGATTGTTGGATTCTTGCAGCCGCGGTGTGGCGTGCTGCGCGGTACAGATGTGGCTGTGCATATCCCCAAGCCTTGGCTTTCCAGGGAGGTGTCGCAACCTCCGCGTCACAAGAGAAACCGCGGTTTTGCACAATTCGCCTTGATTTTCCTGGTACGTACGTATACATACCAGTAAGCAGCTGGCTGCCTTAAATTTCCCAAACCTGTCAGGCTACAGGTATTTGGTGTGTTACAATCTCAGCTGAGCTGATGACGCAACCTCACTACGTATTGGACGCGTCTGTGCACCCTAGAGCTTCATTTTTCATAATTGAGCTTTAACAAAAAGAACAGATAACAATGCCATAAAGCGGAATGGGGAAGACACTTATGGATTTCAGAAAATGTACTCTTTACCATTGTTAGCTAAATATAAAACTGCAATTATCTCACACATACCTAATATATCGAGCGTTGACAGAATTAAGACAGTGAACGCAACAGAGCACAAAGTGTGCATGTCCATGTCAGGGTGGCCTACTGATCTCCACTAGATTCGTGTGAAGTATAGCATTGATTCTGTTTACATACGCTTTCTATGTGGATGTTGAGAGATGACTTTTACTTAAATGTTTCAGTCCAAATCGTATCGCCCCTCTTGATGTATAACAGTATGACACTACTCGTTGGGTTTCTATCAGGTCGAATGTACGTAGAGAGTTCACCACACCACATTGTACCGTGCTCTGTAGGTTTGTGTAGCAGTCAACAAGAGACCTCTGTGACTTGGGGACAGAACATACAACCTCGCAGCGTCGAACAGTATGATCTTTGACATAGTTCGTCACGTAGACAAGTTGTTCCCCAGCATCTTGCGCCAGCGAGGTTAAGTTAGCCAGGCAATGTGACTCGCCCTTTCTTTTCAGTCTTGTCAAACATATGGAGGTGACGTTCTCTGAGCTTTTGATCTTGATTGATTGATCTTTACCATATGTAATATGATGAGGGGTTTGAAGGGAGTTTAAGCGGACTTGAGTAGGCACGCAACAGAAGACAAGACCCTGTATCGTAAGGAATCCTTCATGCAATATAGGTAGGTATCTTGTATTAATCATAAAGCTTAATAGTTAAACATGTGATGCTGTTATCGTTTGAGTTCTACAAAATAGTCTGCCAGTAAGTCATAATAAGAGCCCACAATACAATAGAAAAAGTTGTCCTTATCAAAGGACATTCCAGCGCCGGCGATATAAGATATTAAACTATTGAAAATACAAGCGCTGATGTTTGGTTGGATGAGTCGACCCTATCCGGATCCAGTGAGTACATAATCTAGACACATATTATAACTGAAACCCCCTAATTACACGCTTTCATCTGTTCCTGAAGATATTTCTAACAATTCAAGGGCTTTAGCTGGTAGATATATATATTTAATAGCTTATCTAAACCGCTCGGGGTATTAGTTACCGAGATCTACCTGTCTATTACTAACTGCCTTTTTATTCTTATCATTATATATATCTCTTACTTTTAAGAGGTATTTAAAGCTATCTAGCCTTGGTTTAAATGTCACTTACTATTTATTACATTAATTAACATAGCTACCTACCTTTCACCTTGAATATCCTTTCCAGCACGTCTATTCAAGTGTCGGGGAAGGATTGATAAGGTAGGTTGATTCTCTTTAACCAACATCGAGTCAACCAACTCTCAAGATGAACCCACACCGACTCAAGACACAGGATCCCTGCATACGTTTGCTCATATGAATTGCTGAAAGGACTTTGTTTCGCTGCGCAGGTTCTCAAACGGGGTTGTACAACTACCAACAGCGTCGGGCAACGTATCAACGTCCCTGGCAAGCTCTCCTCCACCATAGCACTCAAAGCAAAACTTTGGTTACTAAATTTAATGTATAGCAATTGACAACATTACACAATGTCATGACGCCGTTTGTGGGTAAAAACACAAATGTGTTGTGATTTCCGATACCGGATCAAGAGTTGCAAGTTGTAGTCACAATTGGTTATCATAAACACGGGTTTTCAAGGTTCAGCCGCATAAGCCGGTGCTAACCTTATTTAGTACCGACCGATAGTTTTGGATTGAGTGCGACGATTCACTGGCTCTACGATACAGAGGCTCAATGAACATAGAGGAATGTGACAATAATAGACGCAAAAGCCGGCAAGATCAATATAAAGAATTAATACTGCAGATAGTTATAGAATGCAACATATTTACTCACTTTTAATAGTATCAATCCAATCTGCTCTCACACCACCTGACGTCACCCGTGATAGTATCAAATTATTCAACCCCGCCATCCAGAATTCTTCCTTCACTCATTCACTGTCACTAACTACCCCGCATTCGGAGCCGGAAAACTCTTCAAACTCTGACTCGATTATTTATAGTGACTCAGCTTCTTGCTCTTATTAATTATTTAGTTTTGTCTGGTAACTAGCATAATTTGCACCTCATTTTCTTGCTCGTCTTGTTCACACGGCTTGCATCAGGTAACCCCACAATCTTAGCCTAACACCAATACCCAACACTAGCATCAGCCCAAGTCACCACCGCGCGACTTGCCCCCGGCCTTCAAGATGCCCATGTACGTCGCTCTGATGTCCTCTAGCACTGGTTCAAGCGTACGTTGAATACGAGACTGACACTGCCGACCACGTCCAGGCTCAAGGAACCTTGGAAGAAATACAAGGCCTTCCCTCCCCTCAACCTCCCAGACCGTCAATGGCCCTCCAAAACGATTGAGAAAGCCCCTCGGTGGCTGGAAACAAGTCTCCGCGATGGAAACCAGAGCAACCCCTCCCCCATGAATGGAGAGGAGAAATGGCGTTTCTTCAAAGAGCTCTGCGACATTGGCTTCAAGGAGATTGAGGTCTCTTTCCCCTCCGCTTCTCAGACCGACTTCGACTTCACAAGACGCCTGGTCGACACCCCCGGAGCGATCCCCGACGGCGTTGCGATTCAAGTGCTGTCGCCGTGTCGCCCTGATCTGATCAAGCGCACTGTTGAAGCCGTCAAGGGCGCAAAGAACGCCATTATTCACATCTACCTCGCTACCAGCGAGTGTTTCCGAAGAATCGTCTTCAACTACTCCGAAGAAGATACCCTCGAGCTCGCTGTGCGCTGCACCAAGGTCGTCAGGTCCCTAACAAAAGATGACCCATCCGCGTCAGCTACCAATTGGCAGTTTGAGTTCAGCCCTGAGTGCTTCTCTGATACCTCGCCTGAGTTTGCCGTCAAGGTCTGCAACGCTGTCCGAGACGCTTGGGAACCTACAGTCGAGACACCCTTGATTATCAACCTGCCAGCTACCGTCGAGATCGCGACACCCAATGTTTTCGCCGATCAAGTCGAGTTTTTCTGCAGAAACATCTCACACCGCGAAACCATCTGCGTCAGTGTGCACAACCACAACGACCGAGGTACCGCAGCAGCAGCCGCTGAGCTGGCTCAGATGGCCGGTGCTGACCGTGTTGAGGGATGCCTGTTCGGAAATGGCGAGCGCACTGGCAACGTCGATCTGGTTACCCTAGCCCTGAACCTATATACCCAGGGAGTCCCCTGCAATCTGGACTTTTCGGACCTGAGCCGTATCATTGATGTGGTGGAGGACTGCAATAAGATCCCCGTCCACCCCCGCGCACCATACGCCGGCTCTCTGGTCGTGTGCGCCTTCAGCGGAAGCCACCAGGATGCGATTTCCAAGGGTATGCAGAACCGCAAGCGCGAGGCCAAGTCGTACGAGGATTACTGGCAAATACCATATCTACCACTGGATCCTCAGGATGTTGGACGTACCTACGAGGCTATCATTCGCGTCAACTCTCAGAGCGGCAAGGGCGGCGCTGCCTGGATCATTCTGCGCAAGCTGCACCTGGATATTCCTCGTGGTCTGCAAGTTGCATTCTCACGCGTTGTTCAGAAGCAAGCTGATGGCCTTGGTCGCGAACTTCTGCCCGAGGAAATTACCGACCTCTTCGAAACGACTTACTTCCTCCGTGAAAACCCTCGATTCTCTCTGATCGATTACTCCATCGTCCCCGACCGCTCACGATCTCCCGCGCCACCCGAGCCAGGCAAGACGCAGGAAACCAAGAACCTGATGCGTGTCTTTGAGGGTGTCATCTCCGTCGACGGCAGAGAGATTAAGCTCCATGGAAGAGGCAACGGTCCTATCTCTAGTATGGCAAATGCTCTGAAGGATATTGGAGTTGACCTGGATGTCAACGACTACAAGGAACACGCCATCGGAGAAGGCCGCGGCGTCAAGGCTGCGTCGTACATTGAGTGCAAGATTGGAAACACACAACAGACAGTCTGGGGAATTGGTATCCACGAGGATGTTGTCCAGAGCTCTCTGATGGCGCTGCTGAGTGCTGCTAGCAATGTAAGTTTTTTGTTACCAAATTATTGCTGTCCCAATTTACTAACGTTTCTACAGTTCATTGCGAGCAGACCTGGAAGTCCAGTCCTGAAGTCAATTTCATCCCGTCCGAGCACCGCTGACGCCAACGGTACAGTCGAGGGGGCTTCTAGCGTGGTATCTATCCTGGAGGAGAAGGCAAATGGCATGTAAATTGGTATAGGTGATGCTGAAGGATAACACTCGTTACCGTCTAGCTCTTTGCTGTCTATGGATATGTGGACTCTTGATAAGCAGAAAAGAAAATCACAAAAGCATTGGGAGGTCGAGTTCTTAATTTCTACTCAACATGTAAGCAAATCGGACAAAAGCGTGAAACCATTGTCATAGTGTCTTAGGATGATTTATGTCAACTACTTGGACTCTGAAGCCTTGGGATTTCCCAAACTCCTGAATGTTATCTCGGTATAGGGTATGGAAGGCTGCAGCTTACACTCTTCATGTTGAAAATTTAAATAAATATATTTAAGTATATAGGGTATAAAGTTAATATAAAACAAACAAGGTTATTATATAATATAATTATATATGTATATATGTTTAAATTTAAATAGTATTAGATTATCCTCTTTAATAGCATAACTCTAGCTTTAATCTTAGTCTAGCTTTATAAATTAAAACACTTCTCAAGCTGCGACGTGGATTGTTAGTTTTGTAGTCGGCTCGAGATGCATTCGCAGATGTTAAAGCACTTACTTTACATCACTCAACCTTAGGGGCCTATCCTTATCTCAGGCATTCTTCAGTAGGGAAGCTTATTAGGATATACCTACCAGGAGACTGCGTAGTCACCCCCAAGGGTTCTACAGAGACATAAATAAAGTAGCTATACTTGTTTGGAAGTATGGTAATAACGCCGTTACCGATGGTAATAGATATGTTATCGCGGATCGAACAGCCTTATGGCAAAACCAGCAGTAATTAGGAATATATACAAGTAAAGGGATTTGCACAGCAAACTGAAAGATCGCAAAAATGATTTTCAGTTGTTTAATCTCAAGGCAACTATTTAACATTAGAGTAATAGTTATATGCACACGTATTTAATCAGAACCTGTGACAGGTTACTTGTTGCTTAGATATATAATTTACTCGATTAGGCGAGTCCACATAATAGCTATGTTCACTTATGCCTTCCAAATCGTATATAAAGTCTCACTTAAGCCTATCCCTATATCTCCTCTGTCCTTTCTCTCTTTCCACTTCCACTAGTCGTTTCATAATAAATGAAGTAAGTGACTTTGGTACCTAAATGCACGTTATTATTACTAAGAGTCGCCTACTACAGAAATTCTAGTTTATATTTCGCTCTTGCCTGTTTACAGGACATGACGGGCCCATTCAATGACAGGATCGCATATTTGAGAACGTCATTCGATTGAGGCTAAACCATCAAACAGAAGGACAATTACCCAAGAGTATAATCCCCAAGAAAGAGTGCGATATGACTGTAAAGACATTTTATAATGATCAAGAGGGTAAAAGTCTCTTCGACAATGAAAGGAAGGTGTATAAGCGACTTCACAGACTTCAGGGAAAACACATACCGTATTTTTTTTTTTTGGCTCCGCATATCTGGATGGCTCTCGTGCTCTGATCTTGTCGGATATTGGTGGCATCCCTATGATGGACAAAAATATGCCTAGAATCGATAAGAAACAATTGCAGGGCTTGCTCAGAGACGTCTTTTTGGAAATCCGACAGGCGGGCGTTCGGCTTGAGGATGCGAGTTCTCTGAATATGCTATATTGTCACGGGTCTTTCAAAGTCGTGGATTTTGAACATGCAATGATAGATCAGGGGTATGTTAGGGATAACGATATGCAGCAGGATATTGATTGTTGGGTCGAATCCATCGTGGAAACGTATGAGTTTCGACAAGAGTGCCTTGCACAACTACCACGATCTTGAGATATTAGTCTATCTCCGAGTTGTTAAACCTCCAACAGCTATGGCCTTGCGTAGAAAGCACCAAGATGATGTCACTGGGCTATCTAGATGTTCTATAAGCCTGATTTGTCCATTTTTCTATCAAACCTGTCTTCGGAATCTGATTTCAGGACGGATTTATGTTGCCTGGCCAATCATCCCAGAAACCCGCCCATTCTTCCTTCAAAGACATGGAATTCCTCTCATGTAGGGGGCAGTTCCACCAAGACTTATCAGCATCGTGAGCATACATTGGATCCTTTGAGGCGTTATACAACGCCAAAGACTCACACGTATCCTCTTGAGGGATCTTACTCCCAGGGTCATCGGTCTTTTTGATGAAAGATACCAAGTTCCATCCATATGGTGTCGGTTCTATCTTGTCTTTGGAGTTTTCAACCCAATTATCCCAGTGATGGAGGGGATCCTGACCGTAGGCGTACTCTCCATCGTGTTCAAAGTACCAAAGCTCCGTTGGATGACCAGATGGGGCGGGGACTTGCCAGTACCAGATTTTGCCGTCTTTGTCGCGACCCCAGTCCCAATTGGGTGATTGTTCGATTCGAAGAGATTGAATATCGTCTTGTTGTGCATAAAAGGGGCGCATGTCTATGTCGGGGGCGACACCCTTTTCTACCGCGACGTCGGAGAATTCTGGGGTTTCTGGTTCTCTATCGACAGCGAACTTTTCAAGTTTGTCGGTTTTGTCATCTCTCCAAAGGCCGAATTCTGGATCCCACTTTCGTTGGCCTTGAATCTTCCAAGAGTCGTCTTCAGTCTCATCAGACACTTGCTCGATTCGCAGAGATCTTTCGTCTGGCCCGGCTACCTCCTCGTCTGTTCTGGGGTTGTAATAAACCCCGTTGGAATCAACCCAAAGGCCCGTGTAAGAATCCTTGTTCCGTCTGGCACCAAGACTATGCGCCATTCCGTCCTGATCTCTCTGGTCGCGGGCTTTCCAGTCGAGTCCAGCTACCTCCAAGGGCTCATATCCTCTTCTTTCCCACCCGTTTCCGCGCGTATCGCAGATAGCCATCGCAGTACAGGTGTAGCTGTTGAATATCGCAGAATGTGTGTGTAGTTCTGTATCTCGATCCTGAGGATCAAATGGGGGTGGTGGCCGCTCCTGATTTAGGTCGGTGATCTTGTTGATGTAGTTGAGAATGGCTTGCTCGCTAATATGCTCCTGTCTATCATCCTCCAGGTCATCTCCTGAAATGACCACGAACCGCTTCAGCTGCAAACAGTTCAGTGATGCCAGTTGCTCAAGTGCTGACTTTGGGATGCTCGAAGCGGTGATGTAAACCGCTCGGAGGGTCTTGGCATGACGGCTGATAAATTCGACGGGGGATGAAGGTGGAATGGCATCAAGTACAACGCCGGAGAGACGCAATTTAGGAAGGCCAACACGTGGGGGAAAGTCAGAGAGATGTACTTCGGCGAGTCGAGGAAAGGTTGGAATTTGACTTGAATCGAGTCGGTCGAAGACATCTTCGGGGTCGACCTCCTGGCATAACTCAAGATTCGTTAGGCTATTAGCACTGCTAAGGCAGGTCAAAAAGCCAGCTGAATCCTCAGATACGCGGTGCCGGTTTCCGGAAATGCAGAGATTTAAATGCGTAAGCTGTTTGAAAGCTGGTGCGTCGTCAGCCGTGAGGCGAGTCAGCGATGTAATATGTGCGAAGCCCTCGTCAGCAAAAGCAAGCCGAGTCACTCTCGGTTTGTTAGGCAGAGTTGAATCTGCGTCATCTGCGAGCCTTTTGAGGGCGGGGATGAGGACGGCTGTGAAGCCGCGGTTGAAGGTGCATCTGAATTGGTTCCGTTGTATAAACGTCCTGATAGTCTCAACAGAGACTGGATACCCTGAGGGTAACTCTATCTGACGTCGGGGATGCATGGGTTTAGAGACCAATGTGTTCAGGTTTGGAAAGCTATTGACGATGTTGTTTTCAATTCTAGTTGCCATGTCGAGAAAGGTAGAATGTTGAGAGTCATCATCGGTGGTTGCGCCATCCGACTCTTGAGGACTGCTACTGTAGAATCGATACCAAAACAACTGTCTTATCTGGGCCGTGAGATCTTCAAAGAACTGAAGCTCATGGGCCTGTAGAGTGGGACGAACACCCGATCTCCAGACTTGCGGATGAAGCTCAAGAAAGTCTCCATCCAGCTCTTCCCATACCAGAATCCGGACATGCTGACTGAGGTGTTGGTGGATTGAGATGTTAATAAAGCTCTGATGGTCTTTAATGAGGGGAGATATTCGGATACGATAGAAGAGAAATGGTGTTGTTATCACGGAGAGTTGGCGACAAGAGAGTCGGAGAGCTTTGAGGTCTTCCCTGTCGAGAATGGAGGGAGATTCTAGCGAAATGATGTCTGAGAGGATCTCAAAGGGGAGGCTAAGAAGACTCATCGTTTCGTAAGAGAACCTTTTGCGGAAAGGTGAAGAATGTAGAATCAAGCTGTTGTTGGGAGCTCAGGTTGGGCACCTAGATGAAGGCATGCGTGTAGATAGATGCATAGGTAGTAGGTAGGTAGGTAGGGACCTGAGGTAGTTAGAGTAGACGGCCAGTTTCTAGGCAGCAAGCAGGGCGGGGTTATGTAGGTAAGCGTAGCAAATAACATAGTAAAGATAAGAAAGTCGTAGCAGCCAGTTGAGGAAATGCATGTATGAGTTATTCGAAAAATGCATATGTTCGGGATAGTCACATTAAAATAATAAAGATGGCCGAAACTCTGGATCTTCAACTTTGGTGTATATCATTCATAACTCATATCAACAATCAACACTAGATTTGCTCTTTTCCCACAAAACAAATAATCAACCAAGCATCGAGTCAATCCATCAAGCAACCTCCCTAGTTTGCACACGTGTCTCGGGCAAGTCATCCTTGCCTCCGTCTCCATAGTGAATCTGCTTCTCAACAGCCGCCACAGTCTTCTCGTTAAGAGTGTCGTCTTCAAACACTGCAAATATTTGTTAGCTGCCACCGTCGATACAAAAGGATGGCAAGGAAACGTACGGAACGCAAGTTCTTCCAGGGTACGCCCGCTGGTCTCGGGGTAGAGAAGAAAGACGATGCAGAACTCGAAAAAGATCCAACCACAGTAGATGGCCAAGTAGCGCCACTTGATAGCGTCGAGAGCAATCGAGTTCACGTTTGTGGAAAAGAAACCCGCGAGCTTGCCAAAGATTTGCTGAACACCGATGCCGCGACTTCGATGGGCATAAGGCCAGAGTTCAACGAGGTAGGCTGCGAGCTTGTTAGTGGAAATCATCAGAGGTGGCAAAGAAATCACTTACTGTATGTGAGGGCGTTGTTTCCGATATTGTACGTCGGAGAGTACGCAAAGTAAAAGAACAAAGCGGCAATACCAGCAGACGTGTTCCTGGTTCCTTCGGGGGCAGCCTGAATCCTTTCGAGGGAGACGGTGATAGCAATGAAGGCACACAGCATCAGACTTGCCGAGAGCATGTACATGTGCCGACGCTTAAAGCGCGTGACAATCAAAGCGATGATGGTTGCGTTGATCAAACTCCAGCACGCATTTGCCAGGTTGATCCGTGTCTTGGCGTAGTCGCTTGTGTATCCCATCATCTGGAAAAGAACACCAGAGTAGTAGCTTATGAGAGTGTTTCCGGAGAGCTGGGTGAATAGACCGATGAAGATGGTGACCAAGACACGTCGACGCATACCCGCTGTGCGGAACAGCTCCATCCAGGATTGCTTCGAGACTTCCATCTCTGTGTGGATCGTCTCGCGGATCTGAACGATTTCGGCCTTGACAAGCTGGGAGTTGACATCGCCTTCGGCGTGGTACTTGATGAGAATCCTGGCAGCGTCCTCGTCGCGGTCTTTGGAGATGAGGAAACGGGGGGACTCGGGGAGAAGGCTGGAGATTCAGAATCAGTGTTGAACCGGAGATTCGTGGGCTTATACGTACAAGACAGTGGCGATCTGGAGCAGCGATGGGACGATCTGCAGCAGAGAAGGGATTCGCCAGGCCCAGTTGCTCTTGATGCTGGTTGTACCGAGGGCAATAGCCGAGGCCAGAATCTGACCGATAAAGTAAGAAGAGTTGAAGAGCGATGTCAAAACAGCTCGTTCTTTGGGATATCCCAGCTCTCCGATGAGGGCAGCACCAGAGACGATGCAGAAGAGGATACCCATTCCCAAAATCATGCGTGCAATGATATACATGGCAACTGGGGCAGTAATACGTCAACCAAGAATTTCCTAGCAAGAGAGCGGTGTCCTTACTGTGCTGAGCAAAACCCTGGAGGAGAGCACCGAAAACCATGATGAGAGAGCCCAGCATGATGGACCATCGTCGACCGAACCGCTGAGCAAACCAAGGCGCAAAGGGAACGGCAAAGATCGACCCAAGCTGATAGCACGAGTTGACGAACCCGAGCATACCAGGTTCAATGGCATAATTGCCTTCATCGTTCATGCGTCCGCGGCCAAAGTCTGAGGACGTTAGTATACGATGGCAGAGCAGGCTTGCAGAATCCCGTACATTGATGGAAAGGTTGAGCGAATTGAAGCGTGTTGATCAATTGCGAGTCGAATCCCGAAGTCATTTCGACGCCCATGCAGCAGAGGAATAGCCACACGTACATGAGGCGAAGATTGCGCTTCTTGTACCATGGCGTCTTGTCCTCCTGCACGAGGCGGGTGACGATGGGGTCAGCGGCCGTTCCTACATTCACCATCTTGTCGATTTGCGTGTAGGAAGAGTGCAGAAGAAGTGAAGAAGCAGATCACAGGTTTTTCTCGGGGGGGGCTGTCGATCGTATTATATTCTCGTCTCAGCTACAACCCTGGCACGACATCATGTTCTAAACGGATATATATCCGTATACAGGCTAATATCTGGGGAAGTCTGTTCAGTGGAGACTCCTCCGCATGACAACTCGTTGGCCGTGGGTTAACGGCCAAGTTTACGTTGCAACGCAATGTCACATTGTCAGTCAGCGGCCGCCACACCATTACAAGGGGGATCCGTCCATTTCCCAGGACGGATCTTCGAGCCGAGGCAGCAGGAGCAGTTAAAAGAGCGGTTAAGCGGACCGGCTGATGGTGAGATTGAAGGGAGTGTGCTGGTCGAAGCTTATGCTTAAGCCAAGTGATCGACAGAGCTAACCCATGACTTCAAACACAGATGCCGGAATTGCGGGGGTTGGGATACGCGGGGATTCGTGCTTGTCCGCTTACTGCTTGAATTTTCCTCGATTGATCAGGGATTGGTGAATGTAGAGTGAGTGGATGGACGTCTTTGCGCAGCGTCGTATCAACAAGATTCCAACGTCTGAAAGGGTAAACTCGACGGGAATAAATGTCACTGGACATGAGACTGAGCCACGTGTGTGTCACCGTTTCATTTCATGTCGGGCTGGCAGGGGCTTTCCAGAGTGACGGGCCATATAAATAGTATCAAGATATTCTCCGTGACCAGCTTGTACATGGAAGGCATTGCGTTGCGTAGTAGATGGAGAAGTAGACTTGAATAATCCCATTGATCTTTATTTACACTGGCAAGACAACCCCGTCGTGCAAAACCACGAGCCGTAGCACGGCGATCTCTCCATGCGTGTAGTGTAGTCGAGCGCAGTCATCACACAAACCCCCTTTACGTGAAATTCGGAAGTTTTCTCGAAAGCCAAGAAACGCAAGCATACGATGCAAGCGCATTACACCGTCCTTTTGAGTTTAGCGAGGGCGACAGTGACCCAACCCTCTCGTTTCAGCTTCACACCTGTTCATCTGGGTCTTATTAGGCTAAAAGGCTACGAGAAAAGGGCTGAGAATTGACCAAGAGATTTGTCATCGTTCGACCCTCGTATCACTTGTATAGCGGTGTAGGAGATGGCAGAAAGTCACCAAGTGCTCAGAACCATGCAAATACGGCTGTGATGCTTTGTAGAAACTCAAAGATGTCGCTTGAGCTTCGCTTCCATATAGTGTTTGATAAGCCTGTCCAGGCTGTGTTATGAATTTCTTTAATGAGACTAGACCTTTAGTGTTTTCAACAGAGACTAATGGCTATGGGATATAGAGAACTGTTGAGTTTACGGAAAACCCAGGACGCAGTCAAGCATCGTGGTTGTGACTATGTTGTGCTTCTGCCCGAGAAGTTTGTTTTTTCAACATTGATAGGTAACACGGTTTCTTTCTGGCATTTATACCTAAATTCTTACAAAATTGCCAATACCCTTTATAGCTTCCCTCCGAAGTAACACCTTGTTTTCTGTAGTGATTCAAACCTGTCTGCTCGTGGTTGTGACAGATGCTCTGTTTCTAATGTCATGTTCCAAAGCTTCTGGGCTGATCTACCCAGACGGCCTGTCCTAGTCACTGAATGTACTTTATTTGGATGATGATGAGATGAAATCAGCTATCTAGGTTAGAATCATATTGACATGTACTCGGCACTTGGTCTAGAGATCTGACTTTCATCTTGGAGGTTACTATTGCAAAGGATGTTTGCTAGTCAGCCCGAACTCAGCATTATGCTTTCTACGACTGCTCAACCAGATTCTCGCAGCGTAGACAGACAGAATTCTCATCATATGGGGATTGCAAGGCCACCGGGACCCTCTAGCCAGCCCTGCCCTGCCCTAACCGTTGCCTATTTCTGCCCTGAGAGCTGAGGGCATCCTCATCACCAACCTGGCCACACGGCGGCATCATCACCACCACCATCCAGCCAAACTCGACTCGTCTTCTCGATAGTCCCAAGATGGTTCATTTCTACGTCTTGTTCATATCTCTTCTCTCGCTGGGCGCTTTCCCTGGCCCATTCCCTGGGTTCTCTGCACTGGCGATTGAGCATGCTTTTGACTTTGAAAGGACGACACCTTCTAATTCATCTTTTTCTTCATGGTCTCAAGTACCACCGAACTACAAACTCAACTCAACTCTGCAGCTCTGCAATCACCTGCCTTGCGCGTGGGACGACGGTCATGGATTCGTTGCTTGGTAAGAGCACGGCGCTGAGTATCCATCCTCTACTCAGTGGCGATGGCTAATCGCTCTCATTGTCTATAGGAATCAATTCAGCATCGTCTTTGGCCTCGGAGACACAATCGCACCGAGTTCAAAGTCGTCAATCGTCATAAAGGGATACACCCTCAAAGGCGACGAATTCCACTACTGGGAGAAGAGGATGCAGCTCAGCTGCGAACGCGACTGGACTGGACCCCTGAGCCCTTCTTGGACGACAATCACAAGCCCTCTTCCGCTGACGATCGAAATCCGCCCTGGCAACATCTGCCATAGTTTCAAGAAAGCCGAGTGGGACCATACGTGGATCAAGTATGGATCCCAGAAATATGACCTCCCACAAGATTGTGTCAGAGTTGGGCGGGAGTCACTGGGGCGAAGGTGTATTCTCGATATTAGGGATTAGCTGGTCTCATGCTGTTATTCCTGCTTGGGTGCATGTTAATCTGGTTGAAGAGTGCGTCTTGGAGGCGGAATATCATGACTCGAAAAGACCACCCATCGTTTTCAGAATCAAAGACTGAATCAAACCTTTGGTGCTACTTTGCAACTGTGTCCTCAATCTGTTTTGTAAGCATCTGCATGTCTCAAAGTTCACCGCGCAGACTGGTTGAGTTAGCACAACAAGATTTGCGTAAAAGCTTTTCTCCTGTAAACTTACCACAGTCAACAAATGTTCATGTAAAACTTTCCTTCTCTACCTCATGCTTCAGGTCTATCATCTGTGACTCATGTGATGGTTACGTGTCCATACGAAACTCAGTCTCCCCGTGTGACCTGGCCTCTATCTAACCTTGTGACGTGTTATTTAGAGAACAACAACAACCAAGTGTGATATATAAAGTGGCGGTTGAGTCGCGAGTCACTCGCAGTTCAAGGTAATTTTCTTTTATACATCTAGCCACGGTAGATTTGGGATCAAGCTTTTTCTTTCAGGTCATCGGATTATCTTCCTGCATAGAGTTACCTATAGATATACCTTTTCTGGCCAGGCAAAGGGTATAAAGATGCGGTGCCCTCCACCCCTTGCGTGACAGTCGGTCAGGAAGAACTTGTCCTTTGCACAAACTGCCCAGCACCACTAGTAAAAGAGATCCAGCCAAACTCAATACAAGATGTGGTTTGCCGCTTTACTCATGCCTCTCTTGGCCCTCACAGCCTTGGCCGACAAAAACCCCATTGATGTAGCAAACAAAGACAAAGAACACCGGATGGTGGTCGGAGACCACGAGTTCAGATTCAACCAGACTCCCTCACTGCCTCACAACATTTCATTACTCAAAAACTTTGGACTACCGGCTGATTACAAATGGCCCGACGATACGTCCATGCAAAGCATCAGGGGTCTCGCCGAGGACTTGAATCTACCATGCTTCTGGCATGACCGCTCGCGCATCATGAGATGGTAAGAAGACTATTCTCTGCTTGACGACCATGACTAATCAGATACATCTCTGCAGTAATCAGTTCACCGTGACCTTCAACGACGAGGACATTGAGGTCTCGGCCTCGTTCTCGCAAGTCGTAGTAAGGTGGTTCGACATGTATGAGTACGGCTACATGTCAACGTCGATGAGATGGCTGGACTGCGACAGGATGAATGTATGGCAGGAGATATACGACCCCTTTCTACCGCTGAAGCTCTTGATTCATCCCGGTAACGTTTGTGAGGACACGCTTAATTCAGACGCCTTTTACGACAACTTGTGGATCAAGTACGGATCGCAATACTTTGACGGCCCAAGAGATTGCCAACAAGTCGAGTCAACGCTGACCTGTATCGTTGACATGGAGGTCAGGTAGTTTGCGGTTATGCCTCACTGGGCTCATATGGAGGATAACGATCTCTGCTGTAGGTCTTCTTTCTATGTGGTAGAGTGGTTTGGCTAGTGGCTATGGGGAGAAGGAGTTTTTTCTTCTTTTTTTTGAAATTACATTGATTGAGAATAGAACTTTATGCCAGATGTTGGGGTTATCCCTTTGTGATAGAGCTGATGTTTTGCGTGTACCATATACCAGTCTCATAAGACAACCGCTCATCCATCTACCATATCTCACACTTGAAATCGTCTAGAATAGTCTACGTTAGTTTCCTTTAGTCTCGTATACAACCATCTTGGCCTCAAACCTTTTCCTTAACAGTCAGCTTGCCCATTGGTTACAAGGCTATATCCGAAAACCAGGAATAGGAATTGGCGTTGGAATACACGCGTCATTACCACCTCCAACCGCTGATCACCACCGGCTTAGCCCGTTTCACGGTAACTAACCATCTCACCCGCCCCCAAGAGGCTTACACTAGCCTGTGCTATCAGACCGTGGTGCGGGGGTGCTCGAGCCTTCAACGTGCAAGCTGTTGATGAGCTGTATCCCGGAAAGCTCCCTCCTACTGGTCTTGGGAAAAGGGATCGAGATCAGAATGACGTCCAAGGCGTTGCTGGGCAGTAAGAAACACACCATGTCAGCTTGGCCAAGAGTTTCTTGGTTGTTGCGTGTTTGTTGATCTGGAGCGTGGTGGTTTATAAGAGCAGGCCGTTTCTCCCAATCTTGGTATACTCTTGTCGTGCGGCTCGTGCGATCTGAGGAGATGCTTGTTTGTTTGCTTGGCACGCTTTCGTTGACTAAATCTTTGGAGATCTAAATCTTTGGAGATCTAAATCTTTGGAGATCTAAATCTTTGGAGATAATTGAGCGTCCATCATGCTCGCATCTACACTCGCTTTGGCCATTGGCCTATTGCTAGACGCCCAGGGCGCTTTTGCTCGTCCCATCAAAGGAATCGACAGAGCTGTAATTCAAGATGAATATGATTTCATCATTGCTGGAGGTAATGCTTCGTCCGTACCCGATCTTTGGTTTCTCTACCAACATGGCTCACTCACTTGCAGGTGGAACGGCTGGTCTTGTTGTTGCTAATCGACTCAGCGAGTCTGGCAAATTTCGCGTTCTCGTTCTCGAAGCTGGACCTGATCCCAATGTAGTTGCGGCCTACAAGCCTCTGGGTGGAAATCAGTTGATCACTGGTAAGTTTCACGGAAAAATCGACTTGCAATGAATCGATGCTAACGATTCAAAGGTTCGGCCATTGATTGGAGATTCGACACGACACCACAGGAAGGCCTTGATGATCGAATCCTCACCTACCATCGTGAGTCTTGTGTCTGTTCGAATTCGAACTGTCAACAATCAACTGACACAACTAGGCGGAAAGGGACTCGGTGGCAGCAGCATGATCAATGGCTTCTACTACGGACGCGGCACCTCCACCGTCTACGACCTGTGGGAGAGCAGAGGAAACCCGGGATGGTCCTGGGACGACGTCTACCCTCTCTTCATAAAAGGCACTCACTTCAACCCTCAAAATGAATCCAAGGGTTTCGACGACACCTACAAGACATACGATCCCAGAGCGTACGGCAACGGACCTCTCGAACTGGCGTATCAAGGCTACGTCCCAGAAACGGGCATCGCCTTCATGAACGCGTGCGAAGCCGCCAACATGCCCGTAATCTTGGACTACAACACGGGAAACAGCACGGGCGTCAAGCAAGGAACCGCTACGCTCGACGCGCATCTCTTGCGCAGCTCTAGCTATGATGGGTACCTGAAGCAGGCCATTGGCCGCGAGAACCTTGACGTGTTGTACTATGCGCCGGTGCAGCAGCTTCTGTCGGATACGTCGGGTGACAAGCCCAGGGTTACAGGCGTTCGGTTCATGGACCATGCCACGGGTAGAATGCATCAGGTGCACGCTTCCAAAGAAGTCGTCTTGGCCATGGGGGCCTTTCAGTCACCGCAGCTCCTGATGGTTTCGGTGCGTTGCTTGCTCAAATCTAGTTTTGACAACCCTGCTAACCAAGAAACAGGGCTTTGGTCCCTCCTCCGAGTTGGAAAAGTTTGCCATCGAGCCAGTCGTTGTCAATGAGAATATCGGCCAACAGTGAGTCACTCTTTGACTCTCCACGTGAGAATCAACTGACAATGGCACTCGCTCAGCTTGAACGATCATAATGTATTCAGCATCATGGCACGCGTCGGCGATGAGCTTCAGTTCTCTTCGAGCCAGCTGGCATCCGACTTTACCTTGCTCCAAGCCGCCCAAGAGGTCAGTCTGCAGTCCTCGCGTTACCAAGTAACTCGCACTAATACCGCAGCAGGAGTTTTACAGCAACGGAACTGGGCCTTATACAGCCCCATCTGGCATCACCAACGGATTTCAGAGACTCTCCGAGCAGGAACTCTTTGAGATTGGCGCAGGGGCAGTGGTGGAAGCCGGCCTGAGCGACCAGTCTCACATCGAGTACCTTTTTGAATCAACGTGGTATCCGTCTGGACCAACGCCTTACTACACGCCGCTCTCCAACGAGTCTTACATCTCGTTGACAGTCAGCAGCATGGTGGCCTTGTCGCGTGGAAATGTTTCGCTCAGAGGAACGTCTATGAGCATGGCGCCTGATATCAACCCCAACGTGAGTGTTTTCTGCCTTGTCCCATCTCCGTCACCTGCCTCTCGCACTAACGACGCACAAAGTACTACACGCATGATGCGGATCGCGCCGTTGCTATTCGGGGATTCCAGTACCTACGCAGGATCCTCGCCCATCCTGCCCTGGCAAAGTTCACATTTGGCCCCAACAACGGCGAAGTCAGCCCCGGTGCAGCAGTGGATGACCAAGACGGAGACGCCATCTTTGATTATGTCAAGGCCAGCACAATCCCCAACTGGCACGCGTCCGGCACGAACCAGATGCTTCCGGAGGCGGATGGTGGTGTCGTGGATCCACGCCTCAAGATGTACGGCGTTGATGGCTTACGGATTGTGGACTGCAGTATCATTCCTGTTCTTCCGGATGTCAACATTGTTGGGCCCGTGTTTATGATTGGGGAGAAGGGGGCTCAGTTGATCCGTGAGGACTGGGATGATTCTGGGATTTAGTAACTGTCATCGGCGCTCCGTCGTTCAAACACCATGGGATGGGCACGAGGTGAAGTATCCCATCTTTTGATGTCTCACACAGGTCTTCATTCTCAGCGATTTCTAATCAGGTAATCAATCCATGTGAACATACTCAAAGTCGGTCGCCACATTGCCCTTGGTCGCTTTGGAATAAGGACAAACCTCCTGTGCCTTGTTGACGACCTTTTCCAAGTCCTCCTTGTTCAAGCCCCTGACCTTGATCTTCATATCCACACGCAGACTCATGTCAAGCTGCTTCATATCCCCCACCAGGTGAACAGTCGTCTCAACAACACTGTCCTCGGCATTGGTCGGCATGGTGATGCCCATCTGCGCCGCGCAGGCGTTCATGGCGGATTGGAAACACGCGCCGTAGCCGGCGGCGAAGAGCTCTTCTGGGTTCGTCTTGCCAGCGTCGCCGGGGCCGCCGAGGGCTTTGGCCATTGTGAGTTGGACATGGAGATTCTCGCCTTCGATGCGGCCTTTGCGAGCGCCGATTGCTTTGGCGTGGGCTGAGTAGAGCGTTGGTGCTGTCTCGGTGTTGATGAAGCGGCGGGTCACGTCTCTGGCGGGTTTGCGCACAACTGTGCGGCAGACAAGAGGTAGGTACGTGCGAAGAGAAGACATTGTTTTCTTGCTGACGAGGTTTGAATCAATTTGGTGAGCGGGAGAGAGTTGGGGGGAGATGGGGAGGGTGTGGAATGTATTCATTGTTTTATATATGGAACTTGAGTCGAGCACGTCACCATGAGCCCCAGACTTTGGTATGGTGTCGCTCTACCAACTGTACTAGTTGTAAAGATCCCTGTGACGTCTTTGACAGCTGCCTTGTGGGTGGGAGTTGGATATAATCTCATCTTGATGCTGATGCTGAGCTGTCATGGATCAAAATCTTGTTATACCCTGACAGTAGATCCTTCAGATCTTGTTCCACCGATTGACGAGTACCTCGGAGGACTGGAGCACCATTTATACACACACAAGGGTTAAATATCCCGTTAGCAAAGGAGACTAGTAGAAACAAGATGGGGCAGGACAAGAGAGAGTCTTCTTGTTTGTGTCTTACAGAGCCTATATATACTCCAGTCTCCAGATCGGGTTGATATAGCGCTATTCAAACAGATACATTCATTCATTCATTCAGCCGAGCCATGACGGCCAATGAGACATCCATAAGCCTCAGCCACGATGGTGCTAGGCATATTTCACCAACAAGGCTGTGTGTGCACTATTCCCCTTTTCTCAGACTATCTCTCAGCCGCACAAATGTCATCTTCCCCTCATACAAACCTTTCGACATGGACCCTCTCTCCATCGCGAGTGGTTGCGCCGGTCTCATCACAGCGATAGGCACTCTATCAGTCGCTATCAATACGTTTGTGCGCACGTATCGCGAGGCACGCGGTGATCTGGACAGAGTCTCACGCGAGCTGCATTCACTACAGACTGTTCTGGAGCTCATTCAAGAAGACGCCAAGGACGACACAAAGCCGTTCCCACCAACAATACAGCATCATGTTGCCGGCATTGTATCCAACTGCAGCTCAGTTGTGGTTGAGATTCAGGCCTGTATAACAAAGTACGGGGATGGAAGACTGAGGAGCAAGGCGGGGTGGGCTATCAACGGTCAAGGGGATATGGAAAAGCTACGATCTAGCTTGGAGGCTCATAAATCAGCGCTGGAGCTGGCCCTGGATATGCTGGCTCTGTCCCTCACAAAGGACATCAAAACTGACACTACCGAGCTGCGCAACGACACAGCTGCCATCAAGGACGACACAGCCCAGATCCTGCAAGAGATAGCTCAGCTTCAAGCCCGACTCCCAGACACGGCCGCTGCGCCCAATGACTATGTCCTCCAAAGGTTTCTCGAGGACATGGCTACTTACACCGAGACGGCGCTGGATGTAGACGCGAACGATAGCGATCGCAGTAGCGAAAGGCCTTTGTCTTTCGATGAGCGTCATCAAGACATGGCTGGATCGCCTCATGAGCTCGAGGACCTGCCAGTCCTGCGTCCACAGGAGCCTAAAGAGCTTGACGCTATTCAGCCGCTGCGCCTTCAGAAGTATGAAGAGCTCGAGATTGTTGGTCCGACAACCCAGACATACTTGGATGCACCACATGGGTACTGGCGCCGACCCCCTAATCAAGATGGTCCCCATGGTCCATATGGCCCTGGACCTAATAATCCCCCTCATCCTAGGCCCCCTGATCACACGCCGTCTCAGAGACGAGCGAATGAGTACTATCTGCCAGTTGACACCTCACGGTTTGATAACGCATCGACATCGCATCAACTCACAGCGCATCATCCAAATCAGAATCATGGGTTTTATGACCAGTATTCATCGACATCGAGTGGCTATGAACCATACATGGGAGCCCTTTCTTATCAACCTCAGGAGCAGAGGAGGCAAAGGGTAATAGAAACATCGAATACTCCAAACACCAACCCTCCTAGGACGATCAACATGAAGGAGCATAGTATCCACTCATACAGGGGCAACGTTGTCATCGATCTTCTAGCACCCGACCACATCCTCGAAAGAGTCCACCATGCCGAACCGCCCGAACGAGACGAATTCACCCATGCAAGATTCAGCTTTGTCACCTGTGAAGCTACAGAGCTTGCCTCCCGTGGCTACGTCTTCAGGCCGTCCCTTTTTGCAAAACCACGCCAAATCAAATTCATGCTGTCATTCAGGCTGCATTCCTACGAGTCGGTCGAAACGTTCATCTCACGATGGAACATGATTCATGATTCCGTTCTGTATGCCAGCCAGAGGTTGAAGGATACCGGGCAAGATCCGTGGAAGCGTGTCATTGTGCACATCCATTGCATGCAAGGGTTCCACGAGGGAAGCCCGCCTCTTACGCAAATCCTTGAGTCAATGGGGGCAAAACAGAGTGTTCATATGCTCATAACGTCGTTGGATTCTGTGCCTCTGCCTCAGCCGTTACATGACGAGACAGGAGACATACTGGGGAACGAGGTCCATTGCACTATATGCGAGGTATG
Source organism: Fusarium sp. NRRL 66182 (assembly GCA_013266265.1). Taxonomy (NCBI): domain Eukaryota; kingdom Fungi; phylum Ascomycota; class Sordariomycetes; order Hypocreales; family Nectriaceae; genus Fusarium; species Fusarium sp. NRRL 66182. The sequence continues at coordinate 50,243 of JABFAK010000092.1, read as the reverse complement.
TACACTCGCATTTCTTTAATACGCCTCATTTGAAAGTCTAATACTCATAACGAATAGTATACCGTGCAGCTACGTCCCTCACTCGATAAAGCGTCCCCACTAGGTTTCACCACGAATCTCGCCAGCATTCCTATCCAAGTCATCTTAACATCAAACATCGCTTACAAAACAATCGATATTCACGATAATCTTCAGTGGAGAGACGCAATCGGTCTGGTAATCCGCCCTGAGCATGTCATAGATGTCACGTCGATGAGAGATATTGCTCTGCCAGAGGACAGGTTTCTTTACGAGGCTTGGACGACACAGCGACTTTTAGTCAAGGCTCCTATCCAATCCCGGCATAGTGTTGGTCTTGGTTATGTCAGGGCGGATGGGCTGATCAAGCAGTTAAGAACAAGGTCTATGAAGGAGAGCGCTTTCAAGTTTGCAAGGAAGTTTATGTAGCCATGTCTCTAAGAGCGTCTGGACAGATTTTAGCAGATTTTTTAGATCTTGTCACCAAAGTTGCGTCCTCTAATTTATAAGGGAGCTGCTTAGACGAGTTTCTGTAGATATCTAAAAGACTTGAGTAGACGTTTAGTCTAAATTACTGCATAAAAGATAACACCAACCCCAACTTGCCTCTATTGCAGTAGTTCCTCTCATAACATTCTATAATTTACTTTGGTATATACTAACGATACTTGGGTATTGGGTATGGAGGTATAACGACAGATAGAAAGACACAAGAGCAATAAAAAGGCCACCTGCTCTAGCACTGACTGACTGACTGACCGACCCTACTTCCAACCCCTTCTGCCTACTAACTACGTTGTCAGCAATAATAATAAAAAACCTGTCCTGTTTTCTCATACTTTGAGAGCATTACATAGCCAAACGCACATGCAGTTGCCAACAGGTTGGTTCATGTCTCGCACTGATTCTCCTTCGCCCTTTGCTAGCATGGAAGAGAGGTAAATCATATCACATAGACAATGTTCACTACTGTCTTTTTCGACATGAAATTGGTTTGATATTCCAGACTCTATGAGCAGGGTAACCTAGAGTCCGCTAACTACATAGAATGTATCTCTATGTTCACCTTTAAGCCCCATCCACATCCTGCTTTCTTTCTTATCTTAATTCATACTTTCGTGACTCATAAACTTGTAATCAGACTCGCTTCCGCTTCTGCTTCGCTATTTTTAACTCCCTTCTTAACTGTAATTTCATCGTTGTTTTCTTGTTTTGGCTTTCTTTTCGTTTTCCAAGTTCAAAGACCAGCATCTCACGTTAATACAGACGGTGACGCCTGAGCTGGTAGCTACCAAGGCTTGTGCTGCTGGATGAATTGCCGCGCGTAATATCTCGCCATAGTTGGTTCCAAGATGACCTTCTACTATGGTTGTTGTTTTGCCGCCTGGTTGTATCAGGTCGGCATGGGCTACTGCGCCCATTACGGTCTTCGGTAACTAAGGACTGACCTGCAACCGAGCTCTCTTCCAAGCTCTCATCTTCACCCGAGTCCTGGGATGAGTCCGAGGTTGAGTCTGCGTTCTCCTCACTCTCCTCATATGAAGGAGGAGGTAAGCGTGGCGTGTAAGGTGGTGGAGACTGCAGACTCATATCGTAGGGAGGTGGAGGTGCAATATCTGATTCATCGAGAGGCGGCAGAGAGAGGAGACTTCCAGACGCAGAGTGATGAAGCCCATGCCTATTGTCTTGTCGTTGAGGCTGGCTTCCACTTTCTTGGCGAGGAACCCCAAAAGCCCAGTCGAAGCCCGCAGCGAAGTTTCTCTCCAACCTTGTAGAGAATCTTACGAAATTGGTTTGGGAAGCTGATGCTTGGTTGTTGGACATTCTGACTATTGTTATTATTGGTAGAGAAGAGGATTATTGTGCTTGATTGTTTGTTATGCGAGTGATAGATGAGAGATGGACAGTTTGTTTGTATGTGTGCAGCTGAGGGTTCGTGTATGTGTAAGAGGAAGTCTTGTAAGTGATTTCATGGGAGGGAGACCATGTTCTTATACCCTTTGAACGAGTGAAAAAGTCTATCTTTGATTCTGGAGACATCTATGTTTCATAGCATGCAAGAGGTATATTGCAATAACCTTTGGGACACAAAAGTGTCTTTGAAATCTTGAATTCTGGTCATAAAGAAACAAGATTGAAGAAACAGATCAACGATATAAAACCCCATACTTTCCTGGCATATTAATATATTACAAATTTGCGAATCGAATCTAGTACTAGGATATCCTTTCCTTGATAATATAATTCTGATTATATGATATTTAACAACTAGATATACAGGCAAGTGGAATTTCTACGATGGACTATATATTCTTAGTAAAGAATCCATCAAGCTCAGTTACATAGTTTTAAGAGAAACTTAGGCGCTTCTTTATCTAAGCTTCATAATAAATCAAGTCACGAGTATGCGCTGTAAACGTTATGATAAAAGCAAAAGTATTGAAACTAGGTTCTTAAAAGATGTATGCTTTATATTTAATTTCAGCTGTATAAAACTACGTTTTTATGAACATAGAATTATATTTTTACAAGAAAAGAAAGACTTGGCCATATATTAACCATATTGTTTCCATGTGATGCTTCGGCCCGGGAAGTTTTGGTCTTCAACAACTGCATACTATCTCTCATCTATGTTTGGATCAATGGGAACGGGTGGTTGAGGGAAAGATCATTAATCATACTGGTTGGAGACAGAATAAGTCGCCATGCTATATCGGCATATGTAGTCGATAGTTACAAGTAAACTAAAAGACACTCCTAATATTGACTGAGGATACCCAAGAAAAAGAAATGGTGTTATTATATTACATTGTCCTGTTCGTCTGCGTCGTTGCTGTAGTTGCTATTGTGAGATTGTATATTCTTAGTTGGTATTGACTCTCCTTGTCTCTACTTGTGGGTATGTAAAGGCTTGCACAATGACGAATACGTAGCATCTCTTGATTAAAGAGAGAATTACCGTATACTTGAAGGGAAGTAAACTTACGAATATAATCTCTGCTATTTGAAAAGTCAAGATATTCTTCTCATAATAGTGTTCAAGTCAACACCAAGCCGAGCAATCTTGAATTAGAGTCCCCCACCAAGGCAAGGGATATGACATGGCATATTCCCAGAAGATAAGGTATTTTTATAAACCAAGGTACCGTGTAGAAACATACATTTTAATAAGCGTTTTTGCTGCTATCTATCTATTACAAGAAAGGGAAGACATATTCTATAAGTGTGGGATAAACATGTCCACTATAGGATTTCCATTATAATACAAGGAGAATCAATAGGAATACTAACAGATCGATAAATTAAACAAATTTATATGCCCGTTGACCACTCTCGACTTGAGCTCTGATCTGACTCTGGCACCTCATCTGACCCTGCCTCTGAGTCTGACTTTGTTACTCAGTTATCGTTATCATTCCTATCCTCATCCGTGTCTTTGCTTTCATTCTCGCTCGGATCATCACTCTCGTCTTCGGTCTCATGGTCCAATCCCTCGCGACCAGCTCCTCCACGCAGGAGAACAACGTCATCCCATCTGAGTAGAGCATCGGTTTGCTGATCTATGTCGCTCATTACACCCTGTATGTCACTCTATAGACGAAGAGCGTCATAGTGCTGGCGTTGCGTATCTAGATAGTGAGGTAGTACTCCACAGATCTCACGAAGTTGGGCATCTGATCACAGAGGCGGTCGAGGGGGGAAGGGAAAGTGTTCTGTAAGATGGTGTTTGCGGTGATGATCTGTTCTCAGACGAAGATAGAGCAACGATATAAGGCTGAGGGATTGGTATAGTAGGCTCAATTAGAGTAAGAGGGGTTGAGATATTACCCTGACTGTTAAAGGTTGTTGCTCTTGTTGTTGGGGAATGGCAGTTGTTCTGACCATGTCAACAGCTCCAACAACTACATCAGGATCTATAGAGACATTGTGTCTGTTCATCAATACAGGTTGTTGAGAGGTGATGGAGTTTGATTTGATTTCGCTGACTTATCGTCCAAGACATTTGCAAGGCCAGCGCTCGAATGTCCTGGAGTCGAAGTGATAATAATAGCTAAAGGTCGGTTATCTTCGCGGATGTGGTTGAGACGCGTAGACAATGATGTCCGTGTGAGAGGAGGTTATATAGAGGCCATCATTCGTTTAAAATATGGTGCTGGAATCTCAGATTATCGAAGCAAGATATGCTTCGTTGTCGAACGAGTAAGTTACATTATCGTCAAAGTACTACAGAGAAACCAACACGAGACGCACTGGAAGTATCATGGCTTCCAACTAGGCTCTTCCAGATCTCAGAAGAGATAATCACAAGGCTCAGCACATTCTTTGACATAGAGAAATGGTATCCAATGCCAATAAATATTGCGATCCATACAGCGAGCGTCTACATATAGACAAAGGCATTCACTGATTTACGACTGGAAGTAGGAGCCTATTCATCTACTAGGCTAGTTAAGCCCCTAACTTTGGCAGTAGCCATAGAGATATTGATCATAGATTTGACTTTAAAGTCTTGACGTTTCCTGTCACAAAGAAGCATGGAGTTCCATTGAAAGGACTTGTTGCAGTCACCTGACAAGAGCTGACCCTTTAGTCCCAGGGCAGCTTTTACCATCACACAAGGGATTGAGTACGACGTTGAAATGATAGCTAAATTGTGATTTCCAGCCAAACTGGCTAGTTCACTGACCTTTTATAGGTCCTATTTGGTTCCATTGGCGCCCACCCAAACTTGTTGCGATTGATGTAATATATACAAGTTCGCCGATGGAATGGCACTGTCTCAATATCTCTTCGCCCAGCTAGGAAGCCCATCTAGGAATAGAGAAGTTCTCCTCGGTCCAACACATTTGCGAAACGGTAGTCTGGCTAATAAATACGGGAGTTGTCACCTCAGCTCGCAGCGGATCACGCAAACAGAAGAAGTATTGAGAATAATATATACAACTTATAAATATGTCATCTACAGGCCAAGTAATGCTGACGCTCAACGTCTAAAACCACTAATTAACTCCCTTATCTACTCTTGATACCTCAAGGAGTGTTAGAATCAACCATATCAATCTTAGCCTTCTCTTCACGCAGATCCACGCCATCAGCATTATGTCTAAACTCCTCATCCTGAAGTCTCAAATCCTCCATAACAATCTTGTTAGCCCGCCAAATAGGCTTGGTCTCAAACAGCTTATCCATAGCCTCGAGAGGAACACCCTTTGTCTCGGGAATGCAGAAGAAGACAAAGAAGATGGAGATGATCATGAGTGAGGCAAAGAAGATGTAGACACCCCAGCCCCATGCGTTGAACATTTGCTCGGTGAAGCGTGCAATGATAAAGTTCCAGAACCAGTTGTTGGCTGCGGCGTTGGCTTGACCGAGGGATCGGGTGTTTTGGTCAAACATTTCAGAGTTGAGCACCCAGGGTGTGCCGTTCCATGAGGGAGTATAGAAGGCCGTGTAGAGGTAGAAGAAGAAGACAGCGGCGATACCGCCAGACGAGAGGGAGACATCCTCGCCGCTGGCAAGCTTGGCCTCGGTGTTGGCGATCTTGATGTATGCGCCGATAAAGTACATGGAGAATGCGCCACCGGCGGCACCGATCATGAGAAGGATTCGACGACCCATGTGGTCAATGAGAACCATGAGCCACACAAAGGTGAGAACGGTCTTGACGACGCCAAAGATACCGGTGGTGAGGAAGCTAGTGTTTGTGCCGGTGATACCGATGCTTCGGAAGACGGTAGGGCTGTAGTAGTTGATCGCGTTGATACCAGAGCCTGTGAAGAACGATGTTAGTCACTTCATGTGAGATAGATCAAGGCTACTAACCATTCTGGAAGACAAAGAGAAGACCACCGAGAAGGAAGCGCCACTGAACCTTGCGGTTCTTGAGAGCGGCGAAAGGCTTCCAGAAACCAGCACCAACGGCGCTGTGATAGCGCTCAATGTCTGAGTCGATAAAGTTGATTTCCTCGACGATATACATGTCGTTCTGGTCAAGCTTTCGCATCCAGCACAAGTTCTTGATGGCCTGCTCCCGCCTGCCCTTGGAAAACAGCCATCGAGGCGACTCAGGGATGAAGACGGCTCCAGCGAGCAGGAGACCGGCAGGGATGAGTTGAACGGCAAATGGGATGATCCAAGAGTGCTCATTCTGGCCAGGGGCATAGGGCATGTGCTGGCTGATTCCGTAATTGATCCAGAAACCGACAAGGCCACCGCTCTGCCAGCCGAGCTCGTAAAGACCAACCAGACGGCCTCGAATGGCGGGAGGCGACAGCTCAGAGATGTAGATGGGGGTCATGTTGGAGCATCCACCAACGCCAATACCAGCAAGGACGCGTCCGCCGATAATAAGACCGAGACCGCGATCACCGTTGGCGCCAAGCATCATACCAGCGCCAACCATGAAGATGAGGGAGAAGAGGATGAGAGACCATCGGCGGCCGATGTAGTAACTGCTGACATATGCGAATAGAGAACCAAAGAAAGCACCAGCCTGGTAGACAGAGACAATGTTCTGCTTGACCAGAGCCAGGGCATCTGGGTCATAGCTCTCAAAGTCGAACTCTTGGACGAAAGAGGGCAAAGCCAAGGTCGTTCCGATAAAGGCAGAGTCATAGCCGATCGTACAGGCAGCCATTGATGCAATGGCGGCACATGTGTAAACTCGCCAGTTGTAGACAGCCTTCGGCGTAGGCCGATCTTCTCTGAGCGTCAAGATGCCCATGCTGACGGCTTTCCAAGGTTTCAGTCGGGTGTGAGCCGTTTGGATATTGTTGCAGCTATTGGTAGAATGATAGAAACAAGGTTGTGGATGAACTGTAGAGTTCAAGAAGGGCCAATCCGGTGGGGGGCAAAGTTTTATATCGGTACAGATTGAACCCAGATTCCCCTAGTAAGAACTAGTGTGCCTCTCGACTACGCAACAGCCGAATAATTGCTTCGCCAGAACTGGAGCAGGTCCGGGGTTTGCGGGGTTGAATCTGTGGGGGATGAACTTGCATCCGTCAAAGCATGGAATCCAGATTCACTTCCGGAACGACAGTACTGGTAGAGTGCTGAGCTGTGCATTGCCGAACCATTGTGTGAGTTGAAGCTGAAGGATAAAGACTTATCCGGGGACACATCCTGGACTCGACAGATCCTGGGGTATCCGCGTCAGTACACCATGTGGCTGCTGATCTAACCTTGTATCGTTAACTTGACGGGGAAGAAATCTTAACCCCTGTGGTTTATTCTTGTGTTCTCTAGTCACAACCATATCGACGTGCTGCCAGTTTGATTGGATCCTATTTGTAACCACTGTAAAGGACATTGTGTTGCAGGGAAATGAATTTCATTACCGGTATCAGATTGATCCCGTCTTGATTATAACCTGGCGTCTTCAGCAAGAGATACAGTGTTGGTGTTGAAGCATTCTCTTGCCCTCACCAGTCAGGACATGACGGTTAAGAATGTAGTCATCCGTAGGTGTGCAGATACTCGCAAAGCCGTCTAAATACTGACTGAATTGCATTAAATCATGTCCCAAAATCGCTTTGAAACATTTCGCCCAAGTCGCATCCTGGCGCGAAGCCCAAGTTAGCCATGAACTGAGGATCTACTCCAATACCGTCGGCGCAGTCTATGGATCCAAGTTCATCAAGAATAGAGTCGTAATCTAGCAGCTGGCTTGGCAGATTTGAATTCTGCAGCAAAAGGCCCATTTGGCCCTCGATGGGAGGAGTATGGAAGGTAAGATTTGGTGTGAGAGTGTATAGAGATTGTGACGCAGCTGGACTATGCTCTGTAGTAGCCTGATATCGTTGCCGCTCGTACGACAGGATTTGCTGCTCTTTCTGTCGCTGCTGCATCCGTCCAAGCTCATGCTCCAGTTCACCAGAGGTGATGGGGGCTGTGGGGTCGGTGTGTTGGGAGGGATGAGAGGCGGCTGATAATTCATCCATGAACGATGGACCAACAATTGGGCGACTCATGCTATCCGCCGAGCTCATGGTGTTCTCTTGGTTTTTAGACGCGCCTAGCCCTTTGCCTTTGGGATTCCAAGCGTCCTTGAGTGTGCTCATGGTTGTGTCCCATTTGGACTTGTCGTGGTCTTGCATTCGGTTGCCGTGGCCATGCTGTTGCACTATCTCCATCAATATCGCCATGATTGGAGGTGTCCCACCAGGCCCAAAGTTACTCAGGCAAGACTCGACAACTTCGATAAAGTTGGACAAGAGAGACGGCCGATGACCAGGTACCAAATCCAAGGTGATCGCCAAAAACATCCCTTGAAGCAAGTATGCTGAAGGGACTCGGGGTGTTGAACCCCCAAAGATGAGGGAGTTGCAGAACGAAAACCGAGCATCCAGACTTTTGACAAGATCCTCAGGAGTAACTCGTGTGGGATTGTGACTACTATTCAGCCGTGCATCCATGCTGGCGGCCCAAAGTCTACAAAAGGCAAACAGTTGCTGGAACGCCAAGAATGGCGACGCGCAATCAGGTGCTGGGTCTTCCCTAATGTCAATCTCCCGTCGAAATCCCGAAACAGAAGCCCAAACCTCATTCGTGCTGAGCATCTCCTCTATCGTTACACTAGGTAAACTATATCGTATGCCCAACGTCGCTTGTGGTTGTCCGAGGCAAAGAGAAGTCAAAGAGTCTAGGATGAAGCTTGCTGTAAGGATTTTGACTTCGTTGTGGTTTAAAGAAGCCTCTCCGCTCTGTTTGTCGGGATCCAGGTGGAATAGAGCAAGACGTGAGGCTCGGCCCACCAGTAGCCATGCCGACATGGTCTTCTTCTGCCCCAAAAGGATCAAAGACTGGAGGAGTAGTGAAGTGATGTGCGGGGATTCGAGAGCTTCGTCATCGGAGGGTATGAGCCGTTTGGCGGTCGAATAGATATCGCTGGGAGAATATCCATTATAGTGGGATGGTTCAGAGGATGCTGCGTCCTGGAATGCAGCCACAGCAAAGACTGTCCAAAGTTGAGCATGGAGAGCTAAAGATTGAATCGGTTCGAGGAAAAGGCCTTCAGGAGGATAAGTCAAAGCGATCCTGGTGATTGTGCTGGGCTCGACGACTGGAAGCCAGCTGTGGGTATAAGAAATATATATGTCGACGAGTCGCCTCCAGTGAGGAGGGAGGGTCAGTTTGGTAGGTGATTGACATCTGCCCATCCCTTTGAAGTGGTAAGAAGGTGCAGAGACATTCGTTTGTAACGAATTGGCGCCCTGGCTTGAGATGCCAGGTGATGACTTCCCGTCAAAAACGTTAGCATCAGTCGGGCTGCTATCTTCGGTCCCCGAATCTTCTGCGGATATGCCATTCTGAGGCGCTTTGCCATTCGAGAGCAATCTACCAATATCTTTGTGGATGCGACTCTTTGTCCATCGCCGGTACAAGCGGTGGTTAGCTTTGTCCTTTGTTACAAGAACACGAGTGCCGTCTGCCCCGTCATTCTGTGTGAGTAGATGATGCAATGCTCCTTCGCAGCCGGGAACTTGCTCAAAGAGCCACGCGAGTGACAGCTCAATGGTCCGTAGGTAACCCGTCTGCACGCCTCTCTTCCTTGACGCAGGGGTATATGAGCATGGACGGTTTTGCGAGGTGCATGTTCCGCAATGAGGACGGGCACCATCGCACTTCTCTCTCGCGGTACGACACGAGTCACAGGCGAGAGAGACTCGTTGTCGCTTGGCGGGACCTGTACTCGCGGGAGCGCTGCTGATATCCCCATCGTGATTGCGCTTCCTAGGCGGCATTGCTTGATTGTGAAGGACCAAGATTTGGACGAGCTACCTGTGCCGTGAGGGCACTAGGAGCATGACCAAGAGGAGAGAGGAGGGGAGAACAGGCCGATGACAGAATGGCTGCTAGTAGGAGATTTATCCCATGTCAGTGCATATCAGAAATGCAGATATCGTGCCATCTCCAACCGGATCTTTCATGTCCTTGTTGCTTTGCGATGCAGTACAATGCGGGGAGAACCCAGGGATCTGGAATATCTCTGAATTGGTTGGAGATACTGAGCCACTCTCATTTCGGAGCGCCGAAACACCACACACGTCATTGGCCAATGGCTCAAATGGGGCGGATAAATGCTTTGCCGTCCAATCACGATGTTCGCCCGGGACTGCTGGTGGGGGGTTTGCCGGGCACTCCTCCATCTCCATCTCCCACTTGCACTCTATCGTTCTCAAGCACGATCTCATGCCCCTCGAGAGATTCTCTGGCTAGTCACTACACAGGCTACTATGGCTCCTACTTGGTTCTGTTTTTCGTGAAGGTAGTCAAATTCACCAAGTCATGACGGGCGTCAAGAGGTCCTTTGGGACTATGCTTGGCCACGAGGATATCCTACTGCGACAGCACAGTCATGGTTCTAGTTCAAGAGACGCTCATGGCAGCGGTGGAATAACCCCAAACAATCTCGACACTTCGATACCGCAGTCGGACCCTTTCAGATTGATGGAAGGGCTTCAATCTCAATTTACCTCTCAAGCCAACTCCCGAGCCACTTCTCAATCTAAACCACCTCCATCTCATACAGAGCAGCAAGATGGCCTCGCTCTTACGCCGTCGCCAGGCTTCCCTCCCTTGACTGGGAAGGTCCCCGACTTCGGGTCCAATGCGTCAATGGTCCTAGTTGGAATGCGAGGTGCTGGAAAGTCAACGCTGGCAGTCATGGCATCTTCAGCAATGGACCGCAAAGTCATTGACCTTGAACCTGCTTTTCAAAGATTCACGGGTCTTTCTAGTGCTGCTTATAAAGCCGAGCATGGCTCTGCAGAGTGCTACAAACAGCAAGCAAAGGTCTTGCAAAGCGCTCTAGGACGCCATGCCACTGGTTGTATCCTTGTCTGCTCTTGGATGGAGAGTCGCGTGCAAAGCCTCTTTCGGGACTTTGCTGCCACGAACCCTGTCATTCACATTGTGCGTGACGCCGACGCCATTCAAAATCACCTCAAATTTCACGACGATACCAAGATTCGGAACCTTCTCGACGTCAGCAACGCCATCTTCAGGACCTGCACAAACTTTGAGTTCTTCAACGTCTCCGAGAAGCCAGCCAAGTCATCTCTCACTAGAATGTCTTTGGCGCAAAGGTCCCCCGGTCCCTATTTGACCCTGAAACACGTCGAGAGACATTTTCTCAAATTCCTATCCCTCGTCTATCCAGCTGGCACAATACCGTTCATGGATTCGGCATTCCCCCTTGCTAGGATCCCAGTCGAGGAACGCAAGTTCACATATGCTACCTCTATCCCACTTTCGGACGTTCTGGATGGCTGTGTGGACGTGGAGGATCATGTTACTGGAGCAGATGTGGTTCAAATTGTTGTACATGATTTGGCCGAGCATGCGGACCAAGGCACATTAACACCCGACACCAGTGCACAACTGTTGGCAGACATCACAAAAGGCGTAGGTGTTGTTCGACGAAGTACCATCCTGCCTATAATTCTTCACCTCTTCCTTCCCCATAAGACAAATGATAACACCTTGCGCGTATATCTCGATCTCATCCATCATACCGTACGACTAGCACCAGAGATGATGACAGTTGACCTAAGACTTGAAGACGTGCACATCTCACACATATTGTCAATTCGAAAACGGACCAAGATCATTGGGAACTGTTTCATTCTCACAGATGCTCCATTCTGGGAGTCTCCAGTATGGGTGTCTTTGTATAAAAAGGCCAACAATCTGGGCTGTCATTTAGCAAGATTGATCCGACCAGCCACTTCGCTGGAGGACAATTTCCGCATCAACCACTTCAGAACCTCGGTCGCCGCTCTACCAGGATCAAAGATACCTCTGATTTCCTACAACTCGGGACCGTTGGGTCGCAACTCGCAGGCTTTAAACCCCATCTTGACCGTCGTCCGACCGGATTCGCTAGAGCAAGTGAGCCCCAAACCGCCGATAACTCCAACTATCACAGCACTCAGTGCAACAAATGCCCTATTCGCATCTTTTGTTTATGATCAGATGAAACTTTACGTCTTTGGGGCCAACGTTAGCTACAGCCTGTCGCCCGCCATGCACAAGTCGGCACTGAAAGCATGCGGACTTCCCCACACTTATGAGCCAGTCTCTTGCTCATCCCTACGAGGGATCAGACACTTGATTGAGGATCCAGAGTTTGGAGGTGGCTCAATTGGCCTTCCATTCAAAGTTGAGATCATCACGTTAACACATTCATTAAGCAAACACGCTAGGGCGATTGGTGCTGTGAATACCCTCATCCCGATTCGCTCGCTGAATGCAGATGGCTCAATCCCAACCGGAGCTCCTTTCTTTGACAGTGTCAACCGGTCGGGGCCGGTCAAGGCGCTGTACGGTGAAAACACTGATTGGATTGGCATCCGCGCCTGCATTCGGCGTGGCCTTTCACCCGCCAATGCTGTCGTACCAAGTACATGTGGTTTAGTCATTGGAGCAGGCGGCATGGCCAGAGCCACGGTCTACGCCATGCTTCAAGTTGGCATCAAGAACATCATCATCTACAACCGCACAGCCGCGAACGCTCAAAAGTTGGTGCTGCACTTTACACAGCTTCTTCAAAGGAAGGATTTCGAGGTTCTTAGTGCTGGTAGCGAGAACTCCCGTTTCCACATCATCGAGTCGCTAGAAGATTCCTGGCCGACAGAGTTCCGCTTGCCCACGGTGGTGGTCTCATGTATCCCAACTCACCGGATCGGAAATGCTCCCGCTCCTGAATTCACAATTCCTAATGAGTGGCTAGGAAGCCGCACGGGTGGTGTCGCTATAGACCTGGGATACAAGACATTGGATACGCCGTTCTTGGCCCAGGTGAGGCGTGAATCACAACGGGGATGGGTCAGCATGGATGGCCTTGACATGTTACCCGAGCAGGGTTTTGCTCAGTTTGAGCTGTTTACTGGGAGGAGAGCACCGCGACGAATTATGAGAAGGGAAGTGTTCCGAGCGTATCCCGATGAAGAGGGCAAGTCGAATTTTAAAGAGTTGCAGCCTAGGTTGCAATCGCTTGATGAACAGGAAACGTGATGATGAGATGGAATATGAGAACTACTTAATTGTTGCCCGGTCCCTAAAAAAATAAAATAAATTGCGTCGATCATAGCAGCGATTGATACGACATAATGTAAATGTTCATCTTGCTGGCTGGTTTGTTATCGATGCAAGCAACAGCCTGGGTCGACACAAGACGGACCGGCAAAGACAGAGACTATCCCCGTCGAGAAGCTGGCAGACCAGGTCCCCACGCTTCAGAAGATGTTTTAGTCCATAAACGAGGTTACATGACATAACACTAGACAAATTCGTTTCAAGGTTCAAGGCGTGGGAATGAGGTATGACTATGAAAAAGAAAATTAAAAAAATAGATGATGTTGATCCTGATATATACAAGCTCCTCCAGGAGATCAAGGATTTGCCATGATTGAAAACGGTCAGTTATACGGTGGATGATTTATTTCTGTTTTAGATAGATTGTTAGCTGTCTCGTCGACTAATAGACCGGGGGAAATCTTACTCCGCAGTTCTTGCACGAACAGCTCTGGCCACAAGAGCAAGAACCAGGTCCGCTGCAGCCACAAGTAGATCCGCAGTCGCAAGCCATCGTGATTGTGTCGTAAGTTGAGGTGGTGTTTTGACTGAAAAGATGTGTGCTTTGATGACTTGAGTTATAAAGTTGTGGCCAACACTGGATCATGAACTGCATTCTAGCGGTTTATATAACTACAGCAGCATCTGCAGAACCCCGCATCTATATGAGGAATAGTGAATGGGTGAATTCATGACGGCTTTATCATGACGCACCCATGACTGAATCTTGAAGCGAGAGCTTCGGGTCGTCGCATGATGCTGGGACTTGGACTTGGACTTTGCCTGCTTGGGAATATGAGCCTGTCACAAGACAACTGCCGATCTATTCCAAGCCTATCATATGCCACATGACGTGGGAGTACAACCTTTTGCTGCCATTCATGCGGGTAATGATGCTGGTATATACAAGCATGGCCTATCATGAGACCTCTGGACTGTATTGTCCACCATGGTCGGGGTTCCAAACGGCAAACACCGTAAAGTTGTCAAGGTCTTGGGTTGATGTTTCACCCGTTAACAACGATGAGACAGAGCCATCAATGCGACTTTGCTTTTCCAAATGTACAATAGCTCTCCCGGTTTTCTTCCCGTCTACAAGGCGTTGACTGGCGTCAAACGAGACCAATTTCGAACCCACCGCGTTATCTACTGCAGCCGTTTCTTTACTAGACGGGAAATCTACCTTTTCTTCAGACGCTTTTGCGCTTGTCGAAAGTGTCAGGCCAAGTAAATTTGACATTGAATCGTGTTACTTTTAGCCAAGGCAGAACGTACATGTACTTGAAATGTTGAGGATGTTGCGGGACTCATTTAATTCTTACCATGTTCTACCAAGGTACGAATGGTCAACGTCTATTAGCTCATAATTACAGAGTCGAGGCGATGGAACCAGTTCAGAGTCTGAAATCGGATGCGCGATATGTAGGGAAAAATCAACCACGAATGCAAGGCCAGCATTTGAGTCTAGTTCCAGTCAAGTTTTATTGCTAGATATCAGGAATCAGCCCAGCTGATGCCTTAATCATTTACATTTCATTATTTTTGCAGATTCACGCACAGCAAGTTCGTCACCAAGTCAGAGAGCAAAATATAGTCTAAACTCGTCTCTTTTGATTGATTTTCATATACCTCTAAACAATATGCACCCAGACCCAGAACCAACACCATTTCCGCCCAAACCATGCTTAACACTGACCGCTGAGCTCCTTCTCAACCTGCTCCTTAACCATGTCCCTCACAGCCTTCCAGTCATTCGTAATCTCATCAACACGCTTGGGCAGCTTGTCGAGACCAATAAAATCCTCGGGCAACACCTTCTCCTGAAAGTTAAAGTCCTTCTCATCCTTCAGAGCAAGCTCGACGGCACCGGCAAACTTGGCGGGGTGGGCTGTGGAGAGGGAGATGTGAGGGATGTTTGCCTCGGCGCGCTGGATGGATCGAAGAGAGGCGGTGACGCCGACAGAGGAGTGGGGGTCGAGGACGTATCCGACCTGCTCGTAGAAATCCTTGATGGTGTCGAGCGTTTGGGTGTCGCTGACTCGCTCGCTCTCGAAAGTCTTGCGCGCACTGTTGAGGACGTCGACGTAAACGGGGCCGAAACCACCCTTTACCTTGAGGTCCTTCAACCAAGAAGCAACCTCCTGGCCAGCCTGCTTCCTGTTGAACTCGACATCCATACCGACGCTAGCGGCGAATTCGTATGCCAAGAACCAGAGGAGACGCTCAAAGTTGCTAGAAACCAGGATGTCCATGGCAGGGCTGAGAGTTTCCTTCACGCCCTCCTCGTGGGCCTTGACACCGTCGACCTCCAGACCGCCCTCAGCCTCAGGACCCTTGGCGGGTTGCTTCTCGTATTTTCCGGTCTTCCAGAATCGATCAAGGATATCATTCTCGTTGGTCGCAATAACAAGCTTGTCGACGGGGAGACCCATGCGAGTGGCAAAATATCCAGCGAGAATATCTCCAAAGTTTCCGGTGGGGACCACAAAGCGGACCTTGTCGCCGACCTTGAAATTCTCGGACGTCTTGGCAAGGGTAAAGTATGAGTAAAAGTAGTAGACGATCTGGGCTAGGATCCGGGAAAAGTTAATGGAGTTGACGGCGCCAAGCTTCAGGGAGGCGTTGGTCTCGGGGTCTCCAAAGAGAGCCTTGACGATATCCTGTTACTGCATTAGCATTGTTTCTCGCTGCGCCACGAGTTGCACTTACCTGGCAATCGTCAAAGGTGCCGGTGACGGCAAGGTTGTGGACGTTGGCATCGGTGCAGGTAGTCATTTGCAGCTCCTGAATAGGGCTGACACGGCCCTTGGGGTGCAGAATGGTGACTGACACATCCTTCTTGCCCCTGAGGCCATGGATGGCGGCGGATCCAGTCTATGTATATATTAGAACACTCCTAAGACTTCAAGTCAGGATGACTCACATCGCCACTTGTCGCGCCAACAACAGTCAGGTGGTGTCGGTCCTTGCCCTCCTTGCCCTCGTTCTTTCGTGCGAGAAGGTACTCGAACAGGTTGCCCAGGAACTGCAGAGCGCAATCCTTGAAGGAGTAACTGGGTCCGTGGAACAGCTCAAGGAGGTGCAGGTTGTCCTTCAACCGCACTAAGGGCGTGACGTCTTTTGCGCGGAAGGTTGAGTAACTTCGGTTGATAATGCCCTGGAGGTCTTCGGCGGGGATTTCGCTGCGGGAGATGTAGAGACTAAAGATTTGGAAGGCCAGTTCTTGGTAGGAGAGATCCTTCCAACTTTGCTGATACGTTTATTAGATAGTGTTTCGGAGAAGATTTGGAGGCTCTGGGGTTTTCGCACGCACCCATTCTGTCGCAGCGGGAATCTCGTGGGGGAGGAAAAGACCGCCATCGGCAGCCAGTCCCTTCAGGACAACGGTCTCGAAGGAGAGCTGCGAATGATTAGCAAATTGTCAATAGAGGGTCTTGATATGCGTAGCCCTACACCATAGTCACCACCCCTTGTGGAGAGGTATACTTGTGACTCCGTATGTGTCGAATCGTTGGCCATGATGTTTTGCGTGTTGTTGCTGGGAAATTTCGATCCTTAGTGCCCCTCGTTGACAATGACTCTGAGGACAGAGGGGACAACCACCTTGTCGGAAGATAGATCATCCGACCGATATCGGAGGTGGCCGCTGCTGTCCGGGAGCCTGTCAGAGTGAAGTTGAAATAATCGTGGAGCAAATGTGAGTAATTGTACCTCGGTTAGAAGAACAATTCACAAGAGAGACTGCAGGTGAGTTACACATCGGCTTGTCAACCTGCCTATTTATGTATTTTACATTGTAGTTATGTCTAGGCGTTTCCGTTGCGGCCGAGTAATTTACACATATTCCTCACTATATAACCATCTATCATTTCCCACGAGTGCCTTGACGTCTACGCTTTATTAAATTGAGTGGTCTATTGTGGAAGCGCCGTGATATCTCACTGTGAATACAAATCAAGATAGTGTCGTTTCTTTTATGTTACAAGTCCAAGCCTGCGAGCGCGGTCATATGGTAGTAGACGATGTAGTTGGAAGATATTCAGCTCTGCGTCCATTCGAAAGCTTTTTGCAAATCTGATTATTAACAATATATTTATTGACGAGGTAAGTAGGACATACTATACTTACGCTTCTGCTGCTGCGTCTATGCAGAATCTGCCCGTGAAACTACCATCAACGACATGCTCAACTATAGAAAATTAGTCCACAGCTTCTCTCCAAGATGTAGCACACCGGATTTATTCTCTATATCACTTGCTACTATCTGGCTTGCGGTAAGAGCTCTAGGCATAATGTTTCATTACTACTTGGACTTTGCAAAAGTTCCCCACCGTCGGGCAGTTCCCTTTTCAGCATCTAAGTTGCCCCGGAAGTTAACTGGTGAGAGTTATTTCCGATCAGTGTGGTCTATTCAGAGCCTGGAACAATGGCGCAGCAATGCAGTGGCATCGAAGTAGCCAATTAGAACGCCTCATAGAGACTATGCCGAGACTACTATTAGACCATAATCTTACAGGATCATTGTTCTTCGTGTTAACCCTCCTAGGGCTGTAGGGCGACAGGTCAGCATGCTTCAATGGAACCATACGTTACAATCCTTCTAGTGAGTCACCGGTTAATATCAAGCAATGTGACTTGTGTCTCTCCCGCATTAAGAGTGAATTTATTTAAAAAGACCCTTCCCTCCAATCTCGAACCTGTGTCACCCATCGACCTCCTCTCCCCATCTGTCACTCGTTTATACGAAATTCGTTCGCTACTATAACTTCAAGATGCTCAAGCAAGCTCTATTGTTTAATTTCTCCTTGCTTATGCTCGCCGAGCAAGCTCTAGGATTCGGGTGTTCAACACACAGCTTCACCACCTGCGAAGATAACATCGTTCATTGGTTCGACCCTGACGATGGCATGATCTGCGATCCTCTCGATTGTGGTGGCGGCCGAGCTCCTCCCAAGACAAATGTACCAGGGTGCGGAGGGTATACCGGTACCGAAACGATCGGGACTTCGTATCTTTCATGCTGGAAGCCTTCGACTACTCTAGCCCTCACCACGGCGGAGACCACAGCTGAGGCTGAGGCAACTGAAGATGCAGAACCAACTACAGAAACTTCAGATGAGACAAAGACTACGACAAGGAACACTAATGATGCTGGCGAAGGCTCGAGTGCCTCCACTCAGACTGAGGCAGCATCAACGACTGGACCGACTACCTCAGCAGCGGCTCTACCAACGCAGACGCAGTCGGATGATGACACAGCTTCTACACCGACTGTGGCACCTAACGCGGCTCGAACTTTGGAAGGGTCAATGATGGCGATTGTCGGTGTTGTGGCTGGAGCTATGATTCTTATTTGAATGCTTTTTTTTAAAAAAGAAAATCTATTTGGAAATTTATTTGCACTTAACAATCAATAGAATTTGGTGACGGTATGAGACGACTCATGACGATAAAGTCTTGTTGATAGTTTAAACGCAACAACCTCTTCGCCGCTGGCCCATTATATGAACAGACAGCTGCCACTCGGTCCAAACGCTGCTTTGCAATGCACCATGGATGTGTCAAGCTCTCCATGAACATACCAATCCTCGTCGTTGTTAATGGCCCCAGTTAGTTGACTGAGTAACATCTTATGTGATGATTTGAGCCATACTGCCTGGTCCATCCATCTAACTGAAGGAAAGTCTGGTTGGTATTCTGCCATCAAAGTTGCCAGCTTCGCCTGCTGATCTGGAAAGGCGCTTGTAGTGGCCCACTAGAATACTGTTAGAAAGTTATTGCACCTTCGAGCTTTTACTCAAACATCATTATAGGAAGTCAATAGTGATTGGAGAAAAGGAACTAGGAGTTACTCACCACAGCTGCCAGACATGGCGGAATGTAGCTAGCGCCAAGTGGTCTGTACTGAGCTGCATCCTCAGCTAAAGCAAGAAACTCGTTGGTTAGCGATTCCGCTTCTAAAAATAGAGCATTATCTTCAGGATACAGCGTTCGAAGTAGGCTGTTTAAAGGTATGACCACGGTAAGAAGAACTCCATCAAGCACCCGAAATCTGTGGAATTCCTTTCGGGTTTCCTTGAGACAATCGACCTGTTGTTGATCAGAGTGGTTGGACATTTCCTGCTTCAAGCTTTGAAGATATTGCTGGATTCGTGGATGGTCGTCGCGCAGTTCTCCGTAAGTCGACATGATTTCGGCTTGATGGAGGAAGGGTTTGTGGAAGAACACTGGCATTCGGACTAGCTTCTGTGCCTGGAGACTCAAGACTTTGAATTCTTGCCGTGTTTCATATGGTGGTTGGAGAAGACAGGAGTCAATGAACGTAAACCAAGGCTCCATTGTGATGGCTGGGTTGACCATGGCTTCAAGAATCTGTACCAATCAGTGAAGTGAATTATACAATAGAATTTCCAACTTACCAGAGGCACAAATAATGTCTCAAGTAGCCTTAGCTCAAAAGTATCAGTCCAGTTCTGTCCTATAGCAGAGTTTGCCAGATGTGCTAGGATTTCGCCATGGCTTTTGACGCAATCGTCTGTCCGTCCTATCCATCCCTGACGGAGAGATTAGCCCGATGTTTCCAAAACAACAACAAAGTAATAAAAAAGAAGAAGTATTATTAGAACAACCACCTACCTGGCATATCATGATGATATATATAGTAGATAGGGTCTCAGGCTTCAGTTTGGTTTCTGCGCTACCAAGACTAACTCTCAACTCTTTCAGCGCGCTGATATAGCTCGCCAGAGCATCGGGTGGGAGATCTTGTGTATAGTGATACGGCAGCGCGTCGATCATCGCTTTAGCTGAAGCATCAAGAACCTCACTGTGACCGAGGCGTTTCGGAATATGCTCCAGAAAATCCCCATAGCATCCAAGGCTGTACCGTATGTCGGTCATCTGTAATGCCGCAACAAACTTGGCCTGAACAACACTCAGAGGACTCTGGGGTTTATGCAGGATGGGAACCTTGGCAGGGTATATCCGCTTGCTCGGCTTCCTAACGGGTTTTGTTGCGTTTTGGAACGAGACTGGTTTGAAAACATATCTTTGCTCGCCTGCGCCCATACATGGGATATTGAGGCGGACACATCTTGAGCAAGCAGGCTTGGCCTCGTCGCACTACAAGTTCCATGTCAGCCAGCCTCGTGAATAAGTAAGCAGAGATACCAGGATCACACATACCCTCTTCTTTTGTTTATGGCAGTTCTTGCATCCTTTGCTCTTTGGAACTCCAGGCATCTTGAGCTTCCTCTTCTGAACAAGAGGATCAGAAGTAGATGATTTACTTTACGCCCCCAAGTAAA
This sequence comes from Fusarium sp. NRRL 66182, assembly GCA_013266265.1. NCBI lineage: Eukaryota > Fungi > Ascomycota > Sordariomycetes > Hypocreales > Nectriaceae > Fusarium > Fusarium sp. NRRL 66182. The sequence goes on along the minus strand of JABFAK010000092.1, from coordinate 29,838 downwards.
AGGGTCCTCTCCAGCAGGGTTTTATTGCTTTAACATGTAAGCACGTTTTGTCGACTATGCTGTGCTCCTAACCCCGCTAGAACAGACAGCGCTGAATATCGCCATGTTGGGAATGGTGGCATAACTTGGCGCTGATCAAGTGGACTCTGATTTGATGGCGTCGTGTTTGTACTGGCTATCACGAATCGTGGCACAACAAGTAAACGACATGTCCAAGGGCCTTGTTTTTTTAGATACGGGTGCAGGCTGGAACAAGTTTTTGCCACGAGCTGACCTCCTATTATGGGGCTTGCTGTATATATGTAGTAAGGGTTTAGGATAAACATCTGTAATTGCAGATATATGTGAACTTGGGACACTGCGTTTATCAATCAGTGACATTTAGACATATCAATGCTCTATATCACCAGTCTTATCCATGGTGTTGCGCACAACTGGCTAATGGTAGGGATGACCATGTTGGAATCATGGCGGTCTATGTGAGATGGATGAAACTAATAAAGCACAGGCCTACTATGATAGTAGCACAAATCGTATCACTCCACCAGAATTTCAGCCAACGTGGTCATCTCCACTGTCAGCCTCAGACTCAAAACTAGGTAGGTGGTTAGAAATAGAGCCACGAGGATCATGACTCTGCAACAAGCCCTTTGCTACGTGTCGGAGATAAAGCTACACACCGTCCGCACTATCCATTTAAGTAGCTAGATCACGTAGACGAGTATTTGCTTAACTCAAAATATTTCGTTATTGGTCTTGAACAGGTATACAAGCAAGGCATTATTTAGCCAGCATATCATCTGTATAGCAATTCCAAGTATAGTAACCTCAGGATACGCCATATTCATGTGGTACAGAAGAGACTCGCATTTCTATAACATACCAAGATACGAAGTAGCGCTACAAGTTAAGCTACAGTACATGTATATATATATCCCTTAGTAATCAGCTCCGGTTCGATTCAATCCCTGTCACGTTAAAGAGATCCCCTCCCCAGTGTCAAATAGATCTCATCATCCACCACCTCGTCCTCTCGATGCTCGCTCTGCGTTTAGAATAGCAGGTTTGAGTAGTCGATACTCTTGAACATTTGTTGGGAACGACAGGCCACTAGTTGGCCCCGGTCATTTATGTACCAAGGCAAACCACAGATACCGAAACAAGTCTAACCAATGAGTAATGATGGAGATGTACAACAATGAGTTGCTTTTATGTGAACGCATCATGCTTCAACCACCATGACATCATCATCCTGGTTCTAGAGGCGTATTCAACCATGGCCATGAGGGAAGAATGAGGAATTACATAATACCTCATCTGCGAGACACTATGAGAACGTCATGTCGTAATGCCCAGCCTTGTTGTTCCCTTAACATTTCCGTCGGCTGCGTAAACCTTCATCTACGTTAGATCTGCACACAACCATGCAGCCAAATCGAAAGGAAAGCATTTCGGACAAGTCGACTTCATCGGGACCGGAGTCAAGCACAGGAAGCAGTCTACTACGTCCGCTGCTACCAGCTGCACGCCCGCCGCCTGCTCGCGACCAGCACTACCAGCCGGCTCCTTTGGCACGAAAGCGAGTTCCTACATCTTTGGCGTGTGAGCCATGTCGACAGCGGAAAATAAAGGTAGGTTGAGCAGGACTGGAGAGTTTTTCTTCGTCCATCATCTAACTCTTCTCCAGTGCAATGGCGGTCGACCAACTTGTACTCAATGCCGAGCAAAGAGACTCGACTGCGTTTACAGGGCATCGGTCGAAGACAGCTACAGAGAACGCTATGAGGCTCTCCAAGAATCACATCCTGCCGCCGTGGTCTATCGCGCTATTCAGACCCGACCACAGGCAGAAGCTTTGGAGATTTTTCGTCGCATCCAAGCCGGTGTGGACCCTGAGACGTTGAGCCGTCAGCTCTCAAGTGCCGATTTGCTCCTTCAAGTGCAGCTGGAACCCGAGACAAGATCTCGATACCAGTTCATCTACTCGCCGCTTATGCCACCGTACTTGCAGACTCCGACCAATCCATTTATGCAATCTCTCATACACGAGTGGAGCGAGGGGGATGATATCAGTCAAATCGCAGCTCCTGCACAGTCGGATCCTGATATGGGGTATAGAGCGCAGTATCTGAGGCCTTATCACGCAGCGTGTATTGTTGACTCAAGACTTGATGACATTGTACCTTCAAAATGGACTAGTGTTAATGCCAGCGACAGTTTCATGAGAAGACTGATACGCGCCTATTTCCTTCAAGAATATGACTGGTTTACCTTTTTTCATAAAGATTATTTCTTGGATGATATGGTTACAGGCTCTACTACATTCTGCTCATCCATTCTTGTCAACGCTGTTCTTGCCGTCGGATGTGTAAGTGTCATTTACGCTAGCTTTCTTGTCAGTTTTCGATCGAACCTATACTGACATGCATTAACAGCAATGCCAAAATCATCAGTCAGAGCCAGCAGAGTTTTGGAATCCCAGCAGTCTGGGCTACAAATTCCTTGTGGAGGCTAAGAGGCTATGGATATTGGAAGTACCGAAGCAAAGGAGCTTAACAACCCTACAGGCCGCCCTTGTCATGAATACGATTACCAACATGTACGATATGGATCCTCTATCCTCGGCATTCTTAGTTCGGGCGACTAGTATGGCTCATGAGCTGGGATTATTTGAGCCAAGCACATATATCATGAACAGAAGGCTACGCCAATCGTATGATATCACGGCCTGGTCACTCTTCCACTGGCAGTGGTGTGTGATTCCATTCCTCAACTGTCTCAAGAACGCGAACTTGGCTGACAATAGCAGCACGTTGAGCTATCAGTTCATGACAACGCCGTTACTCAAGACTCCACCACGAAACCCATTACCTGATCCTGATAGAGATCCTGACTGGTATGGCGAGATTTGGCTCAAGTATCCATCGAGCTCGGTTCTGGTGCCACTCAGATATGGCATTACTTTCAAGGCAAAGATGGAGCTCAGCATTGTCTTAAACGAAGCAATGCTTGAGATTAGTGACTACAAGGACGGCAATGACTCAGCTCAAGACGCAGCGAAAAGAATTGTCAACATGGCTAAGAGGTTAGAGGCTTGGTATCAAGCATTGCCAGAACCCCTTTCGCCATCAAAAATCGTCTTTCCCTCCCAACTCAAGCTCCAGTATGTACTCTTTTGGGATAATTCTTAACACTACTAATAGCCATTATAGTCTCCATTACTGCTACGTCATGGTCCAACTCTATGAAATCCTGGCATCGGCAGGAGATAAAAGGCCATCTTCAGTTCCAGTTGACAAAAGGGAACTTCACCGGTCACTGTCAAAGTACAGAGGCTACTTCGAAACTATTCTGCGCATCCACTATCTGCGCCATAGCTTCGAATACGGCAACATGATGCTGACACGGTTCCTCTCGATGCTCGCCTGTCTCGCACTCAACAAGCTCGAATCTCTCACGACCGGATCGAACCCAGCGCTTAAGGCATCAAGCCTAGACGTAGGAGATGAAGATCCCGAATCAGCGAGAGCAACACTTCTCATTGCGCAAAAGGGACTCAGTGATCAAGGCAGAGGATATTACTTGCCTCAAACACTACTACGGGATGTACTCAGTCATATGTCACCCAGCGACGCAAACATCCTTCAGAGTTTTATTACTATCCAACCCGAGACACCGGGAAAGAAGCAGGAGCGAAAGATGAACATGGAGAGTCAGTGCCCACCAGATATCTTACATATCGCCAACGATGAGGCTCAGCAACCTGATGCGAATTGGATACGACGATTTGCCATGATGACGCTCGGAGAGCATTCTGGACACAGTATTCTGGGTATGATAGCAGGGGGGAAAGATGCCTGACGTGGATATACCTAGTACGTGAAACGGTATTTTCTAAATAGATAATAGCCTTCACTATAAATAGACTTGGCTGGGGGATGATCAATGGGTGGTTAATAAGATGGATTTTCACACAGCTTCAGCTTATTCAACTTGTGCAATGTATATCTTGATCCTACCTTGGTGAGTAGTATAAACGTTTCAAAACTATAACTAGATTACCTGAAAGGTTTTCCACTTGGGTCTTGCTTTAGGTATAATGTATTTTACTGTTAAAGAACTGGGCTGGTACTGGCCAGACCTGGTCCAGTGGCAACAAACCCGACTACTTTGTCTACAACTTCCGAGGCATTTATGTGTACTACTGCATCAACGCCAAGCATAGTTCCGGCAATATCGATCCGGTAGACATAGACTATGCTCTTGACCAGATGGACGCGAGGTGCCAGCGATAAGAGGCCGGTTACTACCAGTGGGACGGCAACCCCGAACTTATTGCCAAGTGCCGCTCTGATACTTAGGTTTGCCGTGGCTAAGTGGACGTTGAGATTCAATGATCAAAGTCATGAGGGGAATTCAACAATTCTCAGGATACAAGCACACGCAGGTGGTGGAGTGTCAGTAGGTCGCTGACTGAACGCCTAAATCTCTATGTTTCTCATCACCTCTATGAGAAGTCACATGTTTGTATATATTAGCTACGCTTAAATACACGACCGATCTCCATCGAGTTTCTGGGCCATATGTAACATATTGCTCAGTAACAATAGGATAGAGTGCGGTAAAGATTCTTGCCTCTTCTCTGCAATCTAGCGGTAGAGTTTCTTTTCCTGTTGTAAATTACATGCATCGTCTTGTAATACGCCTGACCATAAGGGGACAGCATCTATTGGGAGTATATGCCAATAACTCTGGTTCAAATTACTTGGTGCACCCGTCATTTCAAGGTGTAGGCAGAGCAAACCATGAATAATAATACCACAGTACCTTGAACATGATGAGAGGTGACAGGACTGACAGCTAGACAACCTTCCTGTCTGGTTTTGCAGCAGTATTAATACAAGGAAGAACAAAGAAAGCATTCAGATACTATTAGTTATATTATATTACCAGTGTTCATGTAACAATGTTATCATCCTTGGTAAAAGCTAACACAATGCTATCGCATCATATCTCATACATAGGGTACAGTGGATTGTGAGCACTGGAAGAGGGCCATAACAATCAAAGGGACACTTGCATAAAACATGTTTTGATATTCTAGACTGCACGTTTCTCGTATTCATATGAAGCTGATCGAGTCAGCAGTTCAGAATGGCGCCATTTCCAAGTTTGAGGCTTGTCGACCACTGCAAGCTAGATATTGTAGAATAGATCAAAATACAGGTCCAGCAAGGACCACATCTCAGATGTGTCTAGAGGAAGGAAATATTGTAGCGTGATACGCTTTGAACAAAGAATGGACCTATTGTTTCATGCGAACGTCTAGAATGTAATTCAAATAGCTATACGAGGGGCCAAGGTAGACTATTTCCAAGCGGAGAGGTTAGCGAGGCATGGCGTCTTGGTATGGCAGTTGAAATCGGTGAGAAACATGCCACAGCGTTGCGCTCAGACAAATTGAAATTGAGAGTGGGAATGCGTTTTTTGGGTAGTAGTGATGATGTGTTTCTATGTCAGGTATGAGTCGATTTAATTAGTTACACGTATTATACGAAGGCGATGATGGGAAGGGGAAATACGCTGATGAGTTGGTTATATAAGTCCTCATTGAATCCTCATAGTTTCAATCATCTTTGCTCACTCGCTTTACTTCAATTCATTCTCTTCTCATATACACTTTCTTTTGTTTTCAGAACACTCTTTATTCACTATTTCTGTTAATAACATTCATTTGCTAAATCGCGATTCTTCATTCCATCATCCTACTCCTCTCTTTCAGATCAAACACATGCAACAAAATGAAGCCAGTTGAGATTATCATTGCTCTGAGCGGCGTGCTCGGCATTGCCCAGGCAGGTCCTTGCAAGCCGCACGCTACCAGTCATGATATTGCCTCAAGCACCGCAAGCAGCAGTGCATATAGGTAAGATATACCTTGCACCATATCTTTAATCACAGTTGAGTGGCTAACGTATTGGAAGCACTGAGTCGGCTGCTGAATCTACCTCAACTGCTCATACTCAGGAGACCACCGTGACTGTGGAGAGCAGCACCGTCGAGACTACTACTCTGGTTGCTACCACCACCGCCACTACTGCTAGTGATGAGCCTAGTGCTTGTCCCATACATCCAGGATGCCATGCCGCGGGCTTCAATGTTGACTACTACAGCAACGCTTTCCAGAGCGGCTACGGAAACGATGAGATGTCGGTGCCTCCTTCGTACTACATAACTGAGAAGCTCATCCCGCTCGACTCCTCGATTACGAGTGAGACATACTTCCCTCAGGATTATCACTCGGATATCGAGCACTTCCCTTCTGTGTTTCCCAACCCTAACGCTCCTCATGTTCCCTGGTACGTGGGCTACAAGCGCACCTTGGCCGGCGGCATCGCTGTCGACGCCAATAACTACACTCTTGTCTACACGGGCTATTACAAGGCTCCGGAGACGGGTACTTATGAGCTTTGTGCCACTGCCGACAACGCTAATACTGTGTACTTTGGTCGAGGCAATGCTTTTGATTGCGGAACTGGCGAGATTGACCCCAAGGAGCCTGCTCTTATCCTGACCGCTACCGGCTGGAATATGAACAATCCTACTCAGTGTGGCACCGTTGATCTTATGCAGGATCAATACTATCCGGTGCGAAATGTCATGGGTAACAAGAACGCTGTGTCCATGTTTGAGTTTACTATCAAGACGCCCAGCGGTCAAAAGAGTCACGACTTTACCGGCAAGGCGTATCCTGTGTCTTGCGGAGTGAAGCAAGCTTGAGTCGATTTTGTAGTCTGATTCATCGAGATTATGTGTATGATTCGTTTGCTGGCATTATTCAGTAGTGACAGCCCTAGTTGATTAATATTAATGTTTCAATTCGTTGACAAGTTGTACTTCAAAGTCAGTATTCTTTGCAAGTCAGTATTCTTTATTCAATTTTCTTATTTTACATTGTATGCAAGACTGAAACTGCAATTGTAATATCTTGCATCAGATGACGGTATGGCATTAAACTACGGCTTGACCAAGTTGACAAATTCCCTCAAAGATGATGCTCGCTCTCCCCAACGAGGGTAAGCATCGTAACATTCTCCTTCATCCTCAATGGTTCATGTTCTGAGTCGTCAATATGGGCTGAGAGAATTCCAAATCCTGGAGGCTGAGCTGACAAGGCGCAGTTACTACGTGGGCTGACAGCTCCATTACTGTGGGATAGATAACCTTGCAGAATTGACAAGGACGTGTATGCTCCATTACGTAGCTTTTGTCTTGGACATTTCTCAATGTCAAATACCTTGGCTGGAGCCTGGAGATGGTTCCGAAGTAGCCAGTAAGAAGAAGACCTCGTACCATTGTTCAGGAACTTGGTGCTTAGCGTGGTGAGATGACCACGTAGCTCTGAAATAAATAGCAAGAAGCTACACTATGATTCATCTTGATCAGACTCCTGATAGTCTGACCAAACGGAAACCATGTCTGACACTCATCACTCTGTTGCCCACGATACATACAAAACACCTCGTCCCAGTGCAAATGCTAGGACGCGAAGACCTCATACCAAGTCTCGACATGGGTGCTTGGGATGCAAGCAAGGGAGGAAGAAGGTAACTACCTCACATAAAGGTCAATTCAAATACCTCTAACACTTCTAGTGTGACGAGCAAAGACCACAATGTCTGCGATGTATCGAAAAGGATGTGCCATGTGAATATCCTCGAAAACCCCGAACCCTGAGGTCAACCAGCTCAGAAGGAGAGACGACCTGGAACCGCCCTCAGAATCTTAGCATCCCGAGCCCCTATCATACCAGTTTCAGCTCAACGCCAAGTCTTTGCTCTAGAGTGTTGTCCTATCCTGCGCCAAGCCGTACTATCAATCCAGGACTAGGGTTTCTTCAACCAGAAAGTGCCTCATCGGTTGATTTAAGAGCAACAGAGCTAGAGCTTTTGGCTTACTACCTATCGCACTCTGCTCGATCTTTGGCCTTTGACGGCGACGACTTGTACGCCCTGCAAGTCGGCTTTCCCAACCTTGCGTTTCGGAGCAAACCTCTGATGAGTTCTATCTTGGCACTTGCAGCAGTACACAAGTGTCATGAGATACTCGTACATTCGGGATCGCACATTATCAACAAGACTCGGATCCAAAATCTATTGGCCCTTGCCGATGAACACCACAGAGCCTCGTTGCGCCAGACGCAGGCCGACATCCCTCACGCCAATCACTACGATCATGTCGTGGCAAATGCACCTCTAATGGTTCTCTATGCCACAGCAAACCACTCTGTACGCATTCGATTCGACCAGGTTATCAAGGTCAAAGACGATTCGTCGACCAATCTACCGCCAGCTCAGTTACACTGGGTGACTTTGATCCGTGCCGCGCACTTGGCCTACACTGGACTATTAAACTCTGCCAAAGACTTTAGTCAGGTAGACGAGTTCACAGCCAGCCCCCGAGAAGGTACCCCAAAGTCCCAGTTGATGGGTGGAATGGTCCCGTTGGCAGAGGATGGTCCAACATCGCAAACACGAAAACTGCTCATGCCTATCATTCGAGCTACTTCAAGTTCAGCACTCGAGAAGCTTCGTACAAGGGCACAGACTTTGCAGCTGTCTTTAGATCTGATGTCACCGTGGGAACAAACAAACAAATCGCAGTTACAATCCTGTCTTACCGCGCTAGAAGCCCTCGCTGGCATCATGGACCAAGTTTTTCAAACCGACCCAGACCTTTGCCCAGCATCGTCTCAGCAGCCTGACTTAGAAAATGGCTGGGCTGCGTTGAGCCAGCTTTCCGATGTATCGCCTTGGCTGCGAAGCTATCTAGCCCGTGTAACCTTTTCTACGCCCCCGAAGCCGTTGCGAAGAACCATCATGTGGTTTTTGAACCAAGTTCCCGGGGAGTTTCTATGTCTTATTCAGACGGTACTTGACAACATCCCTACATATCACAACGACGATCCTGATGAAGGGGTCCAATGCGATAGTGAAGTCAGTTCCGACCTCTCATGTTTTGCGATAGACATCTTTGCACACTGGCTTGTGTTCGTTATGCTTTTGGATGGCGTCTGGTGGATTGGTGGAATCGGAGTCTGTGAGTTGGACAGAATTACCAGGTATCTGGGTCGTCAAAAGCCATTTGGGGAGTTTCTAGGATCGAAGGAGACTTGGTGGCCGAGAAGTATGCTTACTATTGCCATCGAAATAGAAGCCCAGGTGTGAGCTTCAGACGAAAACTAATCAGATATTCCAGAGTTAGAGGCATTAATAGATCATAGTGTTAGCCGTTCGACATGGAAGAAATCGTATTTAGAATTGAGTATTATTTATCCATCTCAGCTAATGCTATGCTATATATAGCAGTTCTTTGCATTGATGAAAGCGCAACAGTGATTAGAATCAAAACCAGTAGCCAGCTCGCCCGTGTGGCTTTTTAGCCCTCCTGTCGAGGTCGGAAGAGTCCAACTTGTCAACCAAGCTTGTATTCTTCATCGACTCTAGCCGTTGGTCGTCTCAGAGCGCATGTATAGAATACCGCCATGGTAAAAGCAGTGAGTCCCACCGCAACAACGATGTAGATCCAAAAGTAGGGAGAAAGAGTCTCGCTGTCTTTGCTACTCTCACCCGTCCACTGAAAGAAGCCCATGGAGAAAAAGGTCAAGAGGCAGGTTAGCGAAAGGCTTCATGCCTGCGAGTCCATGATAGACATACCGACACAAACGTAGCTGGTAAGAAAATCATACCAAGCGTGGCGATGGACTTCATCAGGTTTCCATCATGACGGGCCATCTGTGCTACCTCGAGGTTGACACGAGATATCTCTTGGTTTGTCCTCGCATCCTTGCGCCCAATGTTATTGAGCTCCTATGGTATTTTAGCCCTCTTGTGTTCATGCTGGGGCACTCGACTCACGAGCTGGGTTGCCAAAGTCAGACCCTCCATGATGTGAGTGCACTGTCTGATGTACTCATCATACTCGTCGACGAGATCTTGCAGTCTGCTTCTGATTCGAGATCCAACTTCCCGAAGTGCAGCAAGGTTTGTCTGCCATTCCTCGGTATTAATTGCTGTTCTGATACCGAAGTTTGTAGCATCTAGGTCCTGGACGTGATCCATCATCTTGCGAAGCTGGGTCTGCCAGTTTTGCAGTCCAATGCGCAGAAAGCTGATGTTCTGCCATAGAAGAACAGCAGGTTCCTGGCCTTGTTCTGTTTCAGTCGAACTCGCACGAGGGCTGGTCTTGGGAAGAGAAGCGACATGCGAACTAGCCCCTGAGCTGATGGCCTTTGAAACCACTTGAAACAACTGTGTTAAGCCCTTCTTCTTCATCGGCACGGGGTTCAAAGCATCAGCGGTCTCCTTTTCTGAAGTCAGCGAGATTTCGGGTTCGATTTCCTCAAGATGCTGTAATTCAGGAGTTGCAAGATCGTTGATTCTTTGAACGAATTGAGTAAGACACTTTCTGACCAGTCCGATCTGTCTTTCTCTTTCAAAGTCGGCAAAGATTGTAGGAAGAATCATGGGGTGAAATACTTGACCGTCAAAGTTGGACAGTCGACCCGTGATGATTTCGGCGTCTGTGAGCAAATGTCCGTGGACATTGTGTACGGTCAAATCGCAGCCGTACCAAACAGCGTTAGTAGTCAGGGTTTCTGGAAAGAAAGTGACGGATAAAGCCGTATCCCCGTCCCAAGATGCGGCGGTTCGGCAGTTGTAGACTGTGGTTCTTGTAAGTATGGGACGTTCACGTTTGCAAACAAGAGCTTACCAATAGATGGGGTGGTTGAGTCGTTGCTAGGCCAGCTGAATGGAAGTGTGGCGAAGGCACAGCTCGTGTTTCGATTGATAGCACGGACGATAGACCCATGAATCTTGAGCTTACTCAATACACTAGAAAACTCTTGTTGGGTGAAAGGTAGTTCGTCGAGTGAACATGTCTTTGAAGCCAAGAGCAACTTGATAGTAGAGGTCTGGTGAGAGCCACTCTGTTGGCTTGCGGGGATGCTGACCTTTACAGCTGTCAGTAGGAATTATCCCATGTACAGGATATAACGTACTTGCTGGAGCCAACTTTCCAACTCCTGCTCCTGTGGGAGACGTGTGCGACTGGCTTGAAGATTGGATTTACATGCATCATTTCGTCTAGAGATGACGAATGCTTCGTTGGGGGCGGGCTCCAAGTCGAGTAGACCCCAGTCTTCTCTCCGTAACTCTGAATTCTGGGAAAGCCAAGACATGATAGGGAGATGTTGATTGCAATGGCTGCTTACGTTGCGGCTTGTTTCTCGGTTCAAATGCGTGCTTTGTTATGCTCCGAGTAGCCTGTTCCGGGGAAGCAACAAGTACGTATTTTGTACTCTGTCAGCTCCAATCGGTCAATGAAATCAATGCGAAGCTACTCTCTTTATCACTTGCATGCAAGACGCGATTAGCCGCACAAAGGTGCATCCAGAATGCCTCGTCACAGCCACTTGGATGCCCCCGGCAGATGAGCCTGGCTAGGTACGACAACTCCTGATTAACTGATTAACTGCGGCCACTCATTCGACCATTCCCCTCATGGAACCAGGCTGTGTCTAGGTCTCTAGGACTGAAGATCTGGAAGTGTACGTAGCACTACAAACACTCCAAACCCCGTGGCCAAGTCACCGAGGGAATTACCACTCGAACCCTGCATGTGCCACACACCAACAGCTCCTTGCGTGACCTTGCTGCATGGATTCCCACAGCCTACCTTTGAGGTACTTTTTTTGATTGGAAGTTTCCTTTTCTTTCCGCCAAAGGGGTCTCACCAGCCCCTCACCATGCAGTATGCGCTGTTTTTCCATGGTACGGCATCGCTTGTTGATACATAGATAAATCGGAGCAAAGAGCCTAGCAATTGTGCCAGTAAGCGAAGGTGCAGTGCAGGAACCAAAGGGGGAAAAGACGAACTCGACGTGGGAAGTGAGGCTCTGTACTTGCGGGCCTAGGATTGTAGTATAAGAACAAATGACAAGGACAGAGCCCTAGGCAGATAGCTTCCACTGCTGCATCACCACTTTCAGCCCGCGTCGACTAATCTGGTGCATTATCACGTTTTGTTTAGACTATCCAGTCGACATGATCCCTCAGTTCTTGCCCTTTGACTATGGAAACAAGAAGAAGCTTGAGCAAAAGCTCGATGAGTATCTGGGATATGGAAACTACCAGGTAGTCGAGGTATACACTTTGCCTGGCAGATACATTGTACGTACATTGACTAACAGCAACCAGCGCTCGGGAAACCAGTGGAAGATAATGGTCGCTCAGAGATTGAATTCTGTCAGTTTCTCTTCAAGAGGCTTTGTACGATGAGTGATACTGATGTTTTCCACCTCACGTAGACCCAAGTCGAGGATATCAGATCGCACATGAGACGACACTATGTGCCAACGAGCTAGATCCAAACTACAATCAAGGAGAATTACTGAGAGGCATCAACCGTATCCTTGCTGGCAGAGTAGTGAGATAGCTTCACTCCGGTAGCGCTTCCAAAACAGCAATCACAATCTCTCACAACTCCATGTGCCTCCAAGTCTGTCAATAGTCAACAGCAGAAGACCAGAATTGAAAACTAAAGAATTACACCATATCGGTGATCCCGGTCAAGAAGAACAGAACAGCGAAAGATAATAAACAAGTTAAAAGCAAGGCCTTGCTAGGCGTTCCGCAATGCTTCTAAATAGAATACGTCCCCCTCTCTCCGTGGCTAGTCACCATCTATTACAATAATAAACGTATTGATACAGTGCTTCAATCATCGATAGCAACTAGCGATCTCGTGTCTGGACAGCCCTCCAGGGGTCCTGACTTTGATTCTGTTGTATTGCATCTGTATTCATTAGTACGAGAATAAGCGAGAAAAGATGTGAATAGTACCTCGACGGTGTAGTTGTTCCTCCAGCGTTGGCTCAAGACTCTCTCCAGCTTGACTGCACTGAGATTAGTGCCGTCAAACTCTTGCTCATAGCCGTGAGGCTTGCGCTGACGAAAAAGTCCTCTCAAGTTGATCGGCATGGCCAAATAGATGAAGTCTTCTCAGGAATGCAGTTGATGATGTGCTGGTGCTTGCTATTCTGTAAGTCGGTGCGTGAAGCCGCTTATAAACGTACGTGTGATGACCCCGGGAAAGTAGACGTGGGAGGCCGACCCTATTTAATGTAAATCACTACGGTACACCACAAGATCGGCCTCGATAACTTAAGTCCGTGTTTGTCAGCTGAGTGTGACATTCCTCCAACCCATGTTATTGGTAGCCTGATGCAAACATAGCCCCCGCCACAGCGGCAAAAGGCAGAATTCACTGTCAGTAATGTCTCGGCCAAGTGGGCTACAGCCTGTGTGAATGGAAAGGGTAGCTAGCATAAACAGTGAATGGTGAGCACTGGGTATATATCTCGTTTCACGATAGAGTGCTGGCTCGTGAAGCTGCACACGCTGATCTTGACGTGTCACAACGTGTCCGACCACCATTCAGTAAAAGCCGTCATCATGTCAGAAGACGTGTATGACTCAAGTCCAGGCAGTGATCCGGGAAGGGCAAGTTGTCTGATCCAGTCATCCAAGCCTCGAGCTAACACCGCTTTGCCAGCTGGACTATAGTGGCAAGGTTCATCCCCGAACACTGAGAATCTATCCCTCAACCCCGGCCGCAGCATCACTAGGGCCTTCAGAGAATACAGCCATCACCGGTATTACCACCAGAGTATCCGACTACGGCCGAGATGTGCGACAGAGAAATGAAGCTGGTGAAGCATCCTGTCCAGAACCCAGGGACGACATCCTTGCTGGCCTTGAAGACCTCGACGACACCGATTCGATTTCACGGCCGAAAACCATAAGAGACGAAGACCTGAGCGAACGGCCAAGATTACCTCTCAAGAGCCGTCTCAACGCTGCGCTGCAGCCTGATAAATGCAACAATGAGAAGCGTTTCCTCCCGAGCGGGGATATGAAGGCTATCTGCACTCACTCCTCCGTGCACAATGAGCTCTGCGGTCACTTTAACGCATCTCTCGCACGTGAATACGCTGCGTATGTCTGCAATGCTGAGGACTCTGCCAGGGAGATCTTCACCATATTAGTCTTGATCGGTGAGGTCAAGTCAATCCCCAGATTCAAAAACGCCGGGTTAGTCGACGACGATCTACCGTTTGGCGGAAGCGAAGGGCAAAAAGAGCTCTGGTCTCGTCGCTCCAAAGACAAGCGCCCTATTGCCTTCTTTGACTACGCAAGAGATGCCGAGATGATGCGGGAATTCTATCACAAGCAGTGGTGGGTGCATGTTCCGTTCCTTGACCGGGATAACGAGAACCGCAAGGCGAGAGATTACAAGCTGGAGAGGGGAACTGTCATGCCTTGGACCTTTGTCGGTGTCAAGATTCATAAAGGAGGGTTTGGAGAAGTCCAGCAAGTCAAGATCCATAAAGATCACCACTCTTTCGTAAGTTTGTACTCTTGTGTTGTTCCGCTTTCACTAACAGGAACGCACAAGTCGCAATACGAGGTATTCGCTCTCAAGACTCTGCACCAAGACGGCTATGAGCAGAATTCCTTCCGACAGGAGATCGCCGCCTTTCGAAAAATGAGACCCGGGCCGCATCTGATCGAGCTCTGCGCTACCTTGGAGATCGGTGCAGAACGCAAGTTCATGCTTCTTTTCCCATGGGCTGAAGGCGGCAATCTAGACGATTTGATGAAACAGCCCAGCAAAGATCTTTGTAAACCCTCTCAGCTATCATCTGACGAGTTTGTGCGCTGGATCGCGATCGAGTGTCGGGGACTGGTTGAAGCTCTGGGGACGATTCACTACACTCGCATCGGACCTAAGCATGACGAGGGCGAGAACCAGTACCAGAGAGAGGAGCAGGACTATGGGATCCACGGCGATATCAAGCCAGCAAATATCTTGCACTTCAGCCAGGAGAAGCAACGCCACCCTCTCGGAACCCTCAAAGTCGCCGACTTTGGTCTTATCAAGTTCCACAGCCGAGCGTCTCGGACCAAGAGAAGTTCTGGAGCGGCATATGCAGCCTCTCAAACCTACCGCTCGCCCGAGCACGACATCGGCCAAGTCATGTCAAAAAAGATGGATACGTGGGCCTTGGGGTGCGTCTTCTCAGAGCTGCTGACCTGGGTTATCCTTCGTCCAGAGGCTTGCAAGGAGTACCAGGCAAAGAGAACGGAAGAGTCATCATACTCGGGTAACACGGATAATAGGGGTACATGGCGCGAGGATAACTTTTTCACCAAGCACATCGCAACCAAGGCTTCCCCATCAAAGGGAACTTTGGGGGGAGGAAATCAGAATGGAGGAAAGCTGAAGAGCAGTATTAACCATATTAAAGCTAGGGTAAAATTGGCCCTTCGCAGCTCTGATGATCCTCTTTCAGAAACTCCCAGGCTGAAGACCAGCGTATCAAAGGTACGACTCTCGGCTGGACATGACTCTCATTTATGAATACGCAACTAACATGTATCCAGTGGATTCAGAAACTCATTGGACAGGTGCAACATAAGAAGGGGCCGACATTTTTGACCGAGTTTCTAGAGTTTATTAAGAGTGACATGCTGCATCCAGAGAGAGTGGACAGAGCCGATTGCAAGAGGGCGTTGGAGTTCTTTGATACCCATATTAGCAGAGGAGAGCACATTGACTGGTATTTTCATCTATGAATTAGGGACGCACTGGTTTGAGTATGGGGTATTGTGGTTTACTCGATCGTTCTGGTGTCTTTGCAGAATGTGTATAGACTACATTCAGCGCTGACTTTATAGACAAGTAGATAGCGACACGATTCTCTTGTCTTCTGTAGGAAGGGATCTGTATCTTGATCATTATAGTAAATATATGAATCATGAAGGAACTCTTTTGCATTTGAACAATGATATAGGTTTGAGTACGCGCTCTAGTCTCTATCGCCTATTGAAAACCATGAATGGCCGCATACTTTGAACTTGGTTTGGTCAACGTTTTTGCTTTGCAGCACTTGCAGAGACACACATGGCTTTGATAAGAACCTGGATAAATTTCAGTAGACGAGTATATAATGGCTGATTAACATCAACCACTTCATAACCTGTGCTGTTCTTCCTTCCAGGCAGCGTATTTCTTATAAATATCCTTCCGAAACACATCCTTCAGATCCGTCGCTACCTGCACATCAAGAGGCAAAGCAGCCAGGATAGCTCCAATACCACACAGATCATTCTTGCGATCAATGAACCAAGTGAGTGTCAGCCCACCTCCCCAGCTCATAGTGTTGGCGCCATACCACCCATCAACATCCTCCAGCGTCAACAGACCACCGATTCCATGGCCCAGCTTCGTCTCGGCGTCGATTCCCACTCGGAAGAATGGACCTATCGGACCCTCGAGCATGGCCTGGTGACCGGCTGCTGCCTCGGGGCTGAGATGCTGCCTAAACATGTCTTGGACGGTAGCAGGCTTGAGAATCTTGGCGTCGTTGGCTAGAAGGGATTGCATGATTTTGACATAGTCTGAAGCAGGCATCGTCAAGCCTTGGCCACCAAAACACCCATCCGTACGACTGTTGATGTCTGAAAACTCGCCCATGACAGCACGGCCCAGCCCGTTGGGATCGTCGGGGTTGAGATTGACGAAACGCTCACGCAGGTCTTCCCTCGTGACAGGGAAGAACTGGGCGTCGGGCTTCAAACCAAGGGGCTTCATGATCCGTTCATGGATACGCTCCTCCAACGTTTTCCCTGTTACGCGTTCGACAATTCGACCTGCCCAGTCGACACCGGGTCCGTACATCCAGCTCCCTCCAGGTTGGTGAGCAAGAGGATAGCAAAAGACTTGCTCGACCTTTTTCTTCCTCTCGTAGTCTTTGGGACTATACTTGTCGGTCCATTTCTTGATGCCAGGGTGGTGGAAGTGATATGTCAGACCAGCGCTGTGGGTGAGGAGCATCTCTAGGGTTATAGGCCGGACAGCGGGCTCCAGCAATGGTGTGTCGTCTTCCTCGGAGAAACCAGTCAGGATCTGCTTCTCCGCGAGTTCCGGTGCAATGCTCGACAGGTCTCCCTCAAGTGTGAGCAGGCCGTCTTCCACACATGTCATAGCAGCGATGGTGGCTATCAACTTTGTGCCCGAGGCGAGGCACACCACGTCGTCAATTTTCTGGGGTTGCTTCTCCCCATTGAGCAGAATGCGCTGTCCAATTGCATTGTTATAAACAAACTCGCCCTTGGAGTCTGTAGCACAAATGACAGCGCCATTGATCTTGCCAGAGCCAATGGCAGCTTCAAAACTGGTCTCTATGGTCCTGGACATGGTGATGATGGAATAGCGGTTGATGTGCTGCAATGAGTGAAGGACTGCGGACTTTTTGGTATGGAGTGAGGAGTAAGAAAAGAGTTTGGTTCTAGAAAGCATTATAGAGTCTAGACTCCAGGCTATTTATGCAGCTATGTAGGATGTAAGATGTAAGATGTGAGATACATAGATTCAAAGGGTCGAGATGATCACATGAGCTTACCTACTATTCCAGCCAAACAGATAGCTTTATTCCCGAGCTGACGAATAATAATGGACTTTGATCTTGGCCATCCAAGTTTCTCACACGTAAGGACCCTCGTTCAGCCCTTTCATCGTTTATTGAGTCACCCCTTTCAAGTCAGCAATTGACTCATTCGGAACAGAAATTCAACCTATTGAGTCATTGCAGCCAGTACCGTTACGCTAAAAGCTGTTGCTTACTGACGACCGCAGGAATCAGTTGCGGCCAGCCTTGTACTGCTTCGGGATGCGAGCAACGGCAATAGAACGATTGGGTGTTTAGACCTTGTTCCTTTTCCACACAACTGTGATTCTGGTGTAATCCTATAGGTCGGTGAGGCTGACCATGATCAAGCTATTTTCAATATTGTAGGCTATCGTCCACACAACCCCCACGGGGTTCTTGCAGATCACTCGGGTAAGCAATCGGCTCTGAGCCAGACTCGCCGATACGCGAGTACCTATGTCTTGGAGTCAACTATCTTTCCTGGCCCAAAAGCCTGAAAAGATAGTTGACTCCAAGTTACGTGAGATGAAGCCACCATAGGACCTCCAAGCTTAGTTATATCTACCATCTGCATAACCAATGTCTCAATCCGCCGAACAATCTCAAACAGTAACTTGCGAATACGAAACGCGAAAAAGCGGCTGGAATAGAATTTCAAACAATGGTATCCAATAATTAGTTACTTATACGTGCCCCAGTTGTCAGATCGGAAATAAACACACGTACTTGTACGCCGCCAAGACGGATAACCCCCATCTTAGCCCCCCCATGTGTGTATGGACTAGGTCGGCGTTTTGAGCCATTTACCGAGCAAATGCAGTCATAAACGATCCTGTACGTCACTTTGCCTGCAATATTCTCCCATGTCTACTCGGACCTGAATCAAATCCGCCCATATCTCACCATGGCGGCTGCAGTGGCATTCGCTGCCCAGCCAGAAATGGTCGAGGTTGACAACACAAGAGACGCTCAAAACACTGCAGCAGAAACTCATCAGATCATCAGACGGATAAACGCAGCCTACGACTGGACAGGTCCAGATGACCCTGACAACCCTCGCAACTTTCCGCTTAGTCTACGTGTATACAGCATCACGTCCATCACAGCGCTAGCATGGGCGTCCTGCTTCGCTGGCGCAATCTACGCCCCAGCTCAAGATGCTGTAGCTCAGGAGTTCAGTGCAGGTCGTCTGGCTGCTGTGCTGCCTCTGTCGCTCTACAATCTAGGCATGGCATGTGGTCCGCTCGTCGGTGCGCCTCTCTCCGAGACATATGGAAGAAAGACGGTGTACGTCGCCACGACGCCCATCTTTCTCATGTTTCTGCTCGGCTCCGGCTTCACCACTAACATGGTGGCTTTGTCGGTGTGTCGCTTCTTTGCGGGCATGTTTGCGTCGCCAAACGTCAACAACACTTCTGCGACGATCATGGACTACTGCGCGCTTCGATACCGCGGTGCCAGCCTCGGTATCTACTACTCCATCCCTTCTCTTGGCGCAGCTGTTGGTCCGCTCGCTGGCGGTTTTGTGCAAAGATCTCTAGGATGGCGGTGGACGCAGTGGATCGCGGTGATATCAACTGCCGCTCTGTATATCCCTGTACTGTTCACGAGAGAAACATACAAAAAGGTTGTCCTGCGCCGAAGAGCCATCAGAATGGGCATGGGAGACAGCTCGTCTCAGCAAACATCCGTTGCCAGAACTGCGCGTCACTTCTTCACCGTTCTTATCCTTCGGCCGCTGCACATGCTGTTCACCGAGCCAATAGTCGCCCTGGTCAGTCTCTACAACGGCTTCATCTTTGGACTTTTGTACACTTTCATTATATCCGTGCCTTGGATCTATCGCCACTATTATGACTTTGACGCAACGGGCGAGTCGCTCTCTTATCTCGGAGTTACTCTTGGCACTCTGCTTGCTTGCGTGCCCTTTGTTCTCATCGACTTCCTCTATTATCAGAAACGCCTTGTTCGATGGAGCCAAACCCACGATGGCAGCGATCCGCTACCACCCGAGAACCGTCTCATATCCGCAATGGCTGGCAGCTTTCTTCTACCTGCTAGTCTTCTCATCGCAGGATGGACGCCGGAATATCACATCCACTGGTTTTTACCCGTGTTCTTCCAAGGCATGACAATGCTGGCGTGCTTGCTGATTTACGCTGGTGTCAACCTTTTCATGCTGGATGCTTACGGTCCTCTCTATGGTGCCTCGGCGTCCGGGGCTATGATGCTGAGCAGATATACTCTTAGTTTTGCCTTTCCCCTGTTCGCACTGCAGATGTTCCAGTCACTCGGTGCGGGTTGGGCCACCACCATCTTGGCTGGTTGTACGTTGCTGATGGCCCCTATACCCTGGTGCTTTTTCTATTTTGGACCACGTATTCGTGCAAGAAGTCGGTACGAGTCCAGCTCATGAACAGCGGAAGCAGCTCGTGTATATATGTATTGTAACAGCCCCGATCTTTGTTTATATTCAGAAAGGACACGTGTAGACATACCTAAATTAGTCGTCTGCTACATGGTGTACTTTAACTAAGTTAAACTGCCCATGAGTCACTATGTAATGGTTTGAAGCTGCAAAGTTCCAATTTTCGATTCAAGTTGTGTAGGGAATCAAAAGCCTATTCCATTTATCAAGTGATACATAAAGGCCCGACTGGAGATGTCGTTTTTTTTCCTCTTTCGCATACACATCCCTTCTACCACTCTCATTCACAAACCGTCACAAATCTTACCCAAAACACACAACGCCATGGCCAAACCGTTGCCACCAACACCACGACCTCTGTTTGTTTACGGCACACTGCGTGCCCTTCCTCTGTTGGCGTGGGCATTAACCGGCGATGCCTCGAAAACCAGCGCTGTTGCGCCTCTTGCGCGCCCGGCAACGGTGCATGGCTACGCACGCTATGCCGTGAAACATGGCGATTATCCAGCCGCTGTCAAGCACACTGATGATTCAGTCATCGACGGGTGTCTTCTGCTTTTAGAAACGAAAACCCAGCGTACAAAGCTGGATGACTTTGAGGGAGAGAGATATACGGCCACGCCCGTTTCAGTCACGCTTGACCAGGACGGTAGTGTTGTTGATGCAGACATGTACGTCTGGAACGGAGACGCAGAAGATGTCACAAGAGATCCATGGGACTTGGATGCTTTTGTCAAGGAACGGCTCGAAGATTGGCTTGACCTATTCGAAGGAATGGAACTGGTTGGCGAGGAATCCGACGACACAAAGCAGGAAAAGTGAGTAACTTCAGAAGCTGACCAAGCCCGCGAGACGGCTGATGGCTCTCTAGGCTGCTTAGAGAGTCCTGCAGAGAGATGTTAATGGGGTGTGATGGAGGAAAAGGGCAATAGAAGGCCGTTCAGAGGAAATGGGAAGGCTCCCACGCAGGCTGATACATAACATACAATCCTACCGTGGTCCTCGCCAAACAAAAAAGGTTCTCTGCTAGACAGCACCAGTTGTGGATGAGCCCGGGAGAAATCAAACAAGCAAGCTACAATCACATAGACGTACTAGATTCTTACGCAAGCACAATCTATGCGTATCCAACAACCAGCAACGTCGACTGATGGTGAAACCATGATCCTTTAAAATGTGACAGTCGCTGCGTTGAAAACGCCATGACACTGGCAACAGAGGTTATACGCTCATCTCAAGTTCATACAGCAAATCCCTAAAGCTTCGCCTCCGCTCTCTGCGCAACCTTTTCCGCAATAGCAACAGAAACCTTGTCAACCGGCAACTCCTCCAACGTCCTCCCCGTCCAATACTTATCCTGCTCCAGGCCCTGATATATCAACGCCTCGGTCCCCAAGATGACCCTCCAGCCCTGATCCTCCGCCATGGCGCCCAATTTCGTAAACGGCGTGGGGTTGTAGCACATCTCCAGGATAGCTCCCTTCTGCTCCTTGTCTAGAAACGTCTCTGTGACCCTCCTCGCGCGGATCTCTTCTTCTGTCTCGGGTTCAAAGTCTGGTACACACGCGACGATGGCGCCGGGTCCTTCGAGCTCTAAAGCTTGTGGGACAGTCTTGACGTGGAACAGACCCTCTCCGTACCCACGATCGGCGCAGTCTGCCATCATGGCGTTGACTTCTGCGTCGTCGCGGTTGACGAGGTAGATAGTCTTGACCTTCATCCATTTGCGCAGGGCATAGATAGCACTTCTCGCTGCGCCGCCACCGCCGACGACAAGAGCGGGTTTGTTGTGGAAGACTGCGTCTGGGTCTGCGATGTTTTGGTAGAAGGACTCCCGGATACCAACAACATCTGTGTTTGCGCCGCAAAAGATACGACGGCCATTCTCTTCACCAAGGAATAGAGTATTGCAGGCTCCAACGTCGCGGCATTCCTCTGTGAGTTCGTCCAAGTATGGGATAATGGCGACTTTATTAGGCATAGTCACCGAAGCACCTGGTCTCAGTTAGTCTCTATCTCAACTCTCTTGCAAGAAATAAAAGGTACATACCATAAAAGTCTGCATGTTGCGCAAGGTTCAGAAATCCAGGAATGTCTGCAGAATCGAGACGCACTTGACCCCATTTCAGACCTAGATCCTGATAGATAATATTATGTAAATAGGGCGACAGTGAAGCCGTCAACTTCCTCCCAAAGAGATATCCATGGCGCTCCAGTTGGGATACTTGGCTGCACTGCAGAGAGTCCCCAGAGGGGTTGACAAGCACTTGCTGCGTAGCCATGGGAAGACAGTATAGATGGAATACCAGAGATGGTAAAGATAACAGGAATTGGCGTGGCCTGATTGATCCTTGAAACTAGACAGAACCTCGCGTTCTAAAATACTGCAGGTCATTGTCCGTCCACTCAGGCTTCCGACAGTGGAAGAACCATCCAGCTTCACTCCCCCCACTAGGAACTGGGTAGACGGCTCAAGTATTTTCCCACTGAATCCACACTTCTATACCTCTCTAGGTATTCATCCGTGGTAGTGCTAGGAGTCCTCTTCAAGGAATGGCCGGGTGTTTGCCCCCACCGGATAAAGACTTAGCCAGCCCAGGCCCGGGTAAGGAATCTACAACCACCAGCATCAGCATCACCAGTGTCAGCGATGTAAGTGGTGATGAACGTGCCATCTATGGCGGATAAATATGGTGTTGGACAGTACCATCAGCGGTTGTCTCCGTTTCGAGATAGATGACGACTAGCAATGGATACATATCTCGATTGAGCAAGGGCTGCAACGAAAGAGACTCTCCGTCAAGGGAAACCTCCACCCTCTATATCAAAGTCATGTCGCCACAGCATCAGCGGTGATTCTACTCATCGGCTATTCCACGATCCTGTTCAATAAACCACACTATACGTCTCCCTAGCCAAGATTCATCACCACCTATAACCTTTACTCGTCAACCTAACTCCATCAACTCACCTACATCACATCCATCATGGCTCACAAACCAAGCATTTGCACAATGTCCCTAGGCCGCTGCTTCGCCGGCCATTCCCTCCCCCATAAACTCGACATGGCCGCCAGATACGGCTTCCAAGGCGTAGAAGTCTTCTACGAAGACCTTGTCGACCTCGCCTCCTCTCTCCCCGGCGGCGCCACAGCCCAGAACCAAATCACCGCCGCCCGCACAATCCACGACCTCTGCTCCTCTCGCTCTCTGGCCATCATCTGCTTGCAGCCCTTTATGCACTTTGGTGGCCTCGTCGACCGAACTGAGCACGCCAAACAACTCGACGAGCTACGTCTCTGGTTTGAGCTTGTGCATGCGCTGCAGACGGACTTGATCCTATTTCCCAGCAGTTTTGTCTCTAGTGATAAAATCACAGACGATCTCGATGTCATCGCCGCTGATCTCATCGAGGCGGCTGAAATGGGTCTCCAGCAACAGCCTGTTGTGAGATTTGCCTTTGAGGCGCTGTGTTGGGGCACGCGGATCGATACGTGGGAGGCCAGCTGGGACATGGTCCGGCGAGTTAATCGGCCCAATTTTGGATTGTGTATCGACAGCTACAACATCTTGGGGAGAATCTACGCTGATCCTGCTGTGCCCTCTGGAAAGACCAACAACTGCGAACAGGTAACACGCGCGTCTATCAAGAGACTCTTAATGGAAGTGGACACATCAAAACTCTTCCTTGTTCAAGTCGCCGACGGCGAGCGCCTCTCTCAACCATTGGATCATACACATCCCTTCTACAACTCTGAGCAACCCTCTCGAATGAGCTGGTCTCGCAATGCAAGATTGTTCTACGGGGAGTCTCAATACGGCGGTTACCTACCGTGCAAACACCTCCTTCGAACCGTCATCCAAGGCTTAGGCTTTGAAGGCTGGCTGAGTTTCGAGGTATTCAACAAAAGACTTGCAGAAAACGATACAGCTGTTCCTCAAGAGATGGCAAAAAGAGCAGCAGAGTCATTCGTAAAGATGAAGACGGATCTCGGTCTACGGACGCAAGACGAGATGCAACCAAGACGACAAGCCATGCTCTGATTGTATAACAATCTCAATCATAATTCCCCTTAGCCTAGTTCCATTATACCATAGAATGAATCCTTACTACAGCTTTGTCCTCAACTTCAAATGCTTAACCGCATACTCAATCGCCGTCGAATACCCAAAAACCCCCAATCCACAGATAACCGCCTCCGCCTTGTCACACAAATAACTATCATGTCTAAACGCCTCTCGCGCATGTACATTCGTGATATGCACTTCAACAAATGGAATATCCACCCCGACTAGGGCATCCCGAATAGCGACGCTCGTATGTGTGTACGCGCCCGCGTTGATAACAATGGCATCGACGTTGCCGCGCGCTGCGTGAATGCGGTCCACTATCGCGCCCTCCGAATTGGCCTGGAAGGATTCAAGCGTGGCTGAGAGGTCTGCTGCTTGCTTTTGTGCGCTGTTTTGTACGTCTTGGAGTGTAGTTGAGCCGTAGATGTGAGGTTCTCTGGTGCCCAGGAGGTTGAGATTGGGGCCGTTGATGAGTAAAAGTCGACGAGACATGATTGAAGTGACTTGCTTGTACGGGCGTGTAACTCTTGGTCTGATGTTTCTTACTCCTCGTGAATCTCCGACTTATCTAACAAACACTCGCCAAAGTGTAATTCCCCGTTCTTAGCGTCGATCTTCATCTTTTCGGCACTCCCGTCAGTCCGGTTAAAGCTTCATCCACAAGCCATCTCCCCATACTCCCCCACAGCGCATCTTGTCCCGTACTGCGGAAACAGGACCTGGGAGACGGTTCAAGACGGCATTGTTTCAACAAAATACCCGAGTGCGAATCTAGGGTCTTCACATTGACTTCTTGTGCTTCAATCTTCTGGAAGAAATCTGAAGCAAAACATGGATGACCACGAGTTGAAGGGGATTTATGCTTTTGCAGTGCAATTGGGCAAAGATGCCGGCGATAAGCTCATGGCTGCCGCCCAGCGTCGAATTGATGGTCAAGGATCCTCTTCTAGTACTATATCATATATCGAGAAAGAGAACTCGGTAGACTTGGTCACCCAGACAGACAATGGTATTGCTCCTTCGTCGTCTTGGCTCCCATATCAATGCTGACTGTCTGTCAAAGATGTTGAGAACTTTATTCGCACGTCTATTGCCAGTAAATACCCCGATCATGCGTAAGACGCCTCTCAATATCCTTTTCTTCTGTCACTTACCAACATCGTTTCAGCTTCCTCGGTGAAGAGTCTTATTCTGCTGGTGCCTCTCGCAAATATCTTGTCGATGACCACCCAACATGGGTAGTCGATCCTCTCGATGGCACAGTCAACTTTACACATCTCTTCCCCATGTTTTGTGTATCCATTGCCCTTGTCGTCAATGGGATCCCTGTCATTGGCATCATAAACGCGCCTTTCATCCGCCAGTTCTTCTCATCATGCTCAGGACAGGGTGCCTGGTTGAATGAGACTCAACGGCTACCGCTGATTAGAAACCCGTGCCCTCCAATGCCAGCTAATGCTCCCAGCGGATGTACATTCTCGTGCGAGTGGGGAAAAGACCGTCGAGATATTCCAGACGGCAATATGGCCCGAAAGGTCGAGTCATTTGTAAACATGGCTTCAGAACGGAGTGGGCGCCGAGGCAAGGGCGGAATGGTCCATGGCGTACGAAGCTTGGGGAGGTATGATATTGATATCTTGGCCATCGATAACCAACCCACTGACTCTTGTGTAGCGCAACTTTGGATCTTGCCTATACTGCCATGGGCTCTTTTGACATCTGGTGGGAAGGCGGCTGTTGGGAATGGTATGTCATATCTCGGCTGCTGAGGTTTTCCAGGCACAAGATGCTAATTCCGTAGGGACGTCGCAGCAGGTATCGCGATTCTTGAAGAGGCTGGTGGCCTTGTGACAACCGCCAATCCTCCCAGAGACCCTGAAACAGCCGAGATCACAAGGGCCCATCTCGGTAGCCGTCTATATCTGGCAATACGGTAAGCGTTTCAAACTATTGTCATCATGAACCATATGGTAACAGTATTTAGCCCTGCAGGTCCTTCAGCAACAGAGAGTGGGCGCCAGACCCAGGAGCGAACAGTAAGAGAGGTTTGGAAGAGGGTGCGAGAATTAGAGTACGAGCGCCCGGGAGTATAGCTACATATCAGTACATGGACAGTATAGATACAATAAAGGTCCTCCGCTACATTCTCAAGATGGACAATACGAGTTGCCTTGGAAGCCATACCAAACGCAACAGAAATCACATACCATATAATCACATGCTATCCACCTCATCCATTCGAGCAACGAATTTCTCCTGTAGCCGCTGCAGGTATTCCGGGAGTGTTCTCTCACTTCCTGAATCTTTAGCCTGCTTCAAAGCGTCCTCTAGATTGAGTATGAGATTTCGCCGAGCTATAAGCTTGGCTGATTGTGAGCTGCGCTTGCTTGCTTCTCGCTGGCTTCTCAGATCGTTTGCCACCTCTTCTGCTTTGTCGATGAAACTCTGAGGTAGCCCAATCGCGCGAGCCAGGTTGATACCGTAGTGCTCTCCATCTTTGATGGCACCCGATTCGGCCTTGTAAAGCATTGTAATGTGTGGTAATCCATCCTCTGTTGTGCAGCTGGTAGATGCAAGGTGGAGGTTAAGTACTCCTGGACGATCCGCAAGAACCCTGGTCAAGTCAATGAAGTGAGTTGCAAACCATACAGATGCCCGGCTCTGAACCAAGGCTTCAGACATGGCAATTGCAATCGCCAGACCATCCCGATTACTTGTTGCCCGTCCCAGCTCATCAATCACAGCAAGACTCTTATCGTCAATGTTCCTCAAGATAAAAGCCATCTCGCGCATCTCGACCGAGAAAGTAGAAAGGTTGCTTTCAATGTTGTCGTCGAGGGAGACACGAGCAAATATGCTGTGTATCATAGGAAAGGCGGCATATTCGGCCGGCACAAAAGATCCAATTTGTGCCATGATTTGAAGTAGTGCAACCGCCCGTATGTACGTGCTCTTTCCACTCATATTGCATCCAGTAACGATGTGGAAACAGTATTGTTCTGTCGAGTAGTAGTCATTGGGGACAGAGTTGCCATTCATGGCCTATCAAATCCTTTTAGCCTGGCAAGCAGAGAGAAGTAGGGTGCTGACCTTGTCCAAGACTGGATGTCGGGCTGCTTTCAGCGCCAAAGCGCTACTGATATCCGGTCTCACATAATCCCTGGTTGTAGCGAGCTGTGCAAATGATGCGATCATGTCCATGAGAGCAACTGACTCGCAGACACGGAACAAATGTGGTACTCCATGGCGAAGTTCCTTCAATAAATCTTGTACAACAGCGTCACTTCGGATGACTACTTCGTTTGAGGCGTCGGAAAGCCTCAGATTAAGCTTGATCAGGTCGAGCGTCTGACATTCGATCTTGTCTTTCTTTCGCACGACGTTGATTAAGATGTTAGGAAGAGGACGGTCGTCAAAATCGGCGGCTCGGAGGCGCAACCAATACTTGCGGCCGTTGTCGTATCGGAGATTAGCATCAAGCGCATGCGCCTCTATTCCACCGTTAGCCTCATGCCATGTGTTGGCTACACGTATCCCTACCATTCAGTCCATCTAGGTGTTTGTGAATATCTTCGGTGAGCTCTTTATAAGCCTGGCGGGCGACATCCAGCATGCCGTTGATGCCCGCTTTGACTGCAAACGTCCGCTGATTGCGAAGGTCCAGAGCAGATTTCATATAGGTGACGTCTGCCTCGATGGTCTGTCGGATCTTGTTGAGGCTACTGCTGATAATTTCAGGTCGACAGTACTCTCGTATCTTGACAAGTAAAAGACAATTGGCGGGGCGTAAGGCTGTGTAGAGTTCGGGAATTGCATCAAGGAAACTCTTCACCATCAAAACTTGGTTGATCTGTTCTTCAACTTGCTGGACATCCGCGGATGTGGGAACGATGATCAGCTGGATCATAATTAGTATATCACGATACACGTCGAACGAATTACCTTTGTCAATAGCTTTTCCGTGTCATGAAAGAGTTTGAGAGCTGCGCGTGTTAGTTGTGTCCGCTGATCACATTTGTGAGCCATGTACCTACCTTTTCGGGTCTCCAAGAACATTTCTTCATTGGTCGTCAACTCTTCAAGCGCATCGTACCGAGGGGTGATGGAAACATCTGGACGCGTTGGGGGCTGGAGGATGTTGCTTCGAAGCATCCTAGACCCCATTGGAGTTGACGTGTGGTTTAGCAAGCCGAAGAGGGAGTCTTTGGACTTTGAGTTGCGCACATTTTGCATGATCTCGAGAGATTGAATGGCCGAAATGTCAATCATCATGGTGTCTTCTGCAGGTCGGTATTGGATGCGCAGTGAGTGTGGAATAAAGCTGATGGAGAAGTGCTGTTGGATGTATTTCATTGCCTATAATCTCGTCAGATTCAATCATCGTCTTGGACGGATGCACTTACCGCTGCGAAGGAGCTAATGGCATAAAATTTACCCTGAGTAGCCACTTTCAAGGGCTCGATGTCATCTTTGAATGCCAAATTTTGGATGCATTCTAATCCATCCGCCTCGGACCAAGCAGAACGGTCCAACGCATCGATTTGGGTTTGTGGGATCAGCTCTTGCACCAGGGAGAACAGAATACTCGGGTTGTTTGGAGGGCAAGCTGTTGACATGAAGACAATACTTGAGGGAGCCGATAACTGAATCTGGTGAATGGTCTTGACATAGGATTGATTGTCGCAAATTTGACTGATAACGACTTCACCAACGGAGACATTGACAAAGGCTACACCCACCGCAGGAGAGACACCTCGAGCCTCGCTCACAGCACAAACAATATCTTGTGTTTCGCTGAGCCCCAGTATGGAAGAAGCTGTAGTATTCCGTGACTTTCTTCCCGAAGCGGTACTTGGTCGGGTTCCAGGACGCACAGTAGAAGCACGAGTGCTTGGTCTAGTACTCGTTTCTGAGGGAGCATATCCGGAGTACTGGCTGAGACTGGTCTGTGGTCTGCTGCTGGGATAATCACGTGGAGTAGCAGAGTTATCGAGCTGCCGAATGTCATTGCTCTGAAAATAACTGGACGACGAATGATTGTTGGCTCTTGAAGGGACCGGGCGCGACATGGCTGCTGTTGATCTTGGGGAGGATTTAGCAGTTCGTTCACTTCTGACACTCGCAACGCTGTGGGGTAGTGAGTGTATAGCAGAAACAGTATAGCAAATACTGGAGGTTCAATCCCATCGCCAAGTCAAGATTGGGTCAACCGATGGTGGATTGTGAAAGGGAGGTGATTTGGTTTGTAATTATGTGGCAGAGAATGCCCCTCATCGGCGCCTGCCTCAGGTAGCCCACGTTCTTCATGCTTCCCACAGCCCAGAGGATTGTACTGGCGGCCGCTAAACTGTGACACAGCTCTCTCTATAGGTACCTAGCTAGGTAGGTAGCTGTTCTCTTTTCGAATGTTTGGAAAAGGGAAGAACCACGTAGTTTCGAATTCCAGCGAACAATTGTGGTTGGACGCCGGCCCGCTAACACATCCCCAAATGTGATCCAGCTCTTAACGAAAAGAGTTATGTGGCAGTGTTGCTGGCTCAAACAACCAAGAGCAGGAGCCTCAACCCGACTAAACCGGATTAAAAACATGGCAGAGTAAAAGCGTGCTTTATGATCATGGGGAAAGGCGCAAGTGCAGTGAATCACAGTGAGAGTCCATGTAGTGAATCACAGTGAGATATAAGCTGGTAGAGACGCTGTTGTATTGATTCAGTTTTAATAATAAAACCAAAAAAGGGCCCAAAAACTCCCAAAACTCCAAACTGCTTTTTTTTTTTTTTTTT
>JABFAK010000091.1:0-46800 GCA_013266265.1 Fusarium sp. NRRL 66182 | reverse complement strand
CCAAAGCACCCTAAAAAAAAGCCGCCAAAGAGAACCCCCCCCCCCTGGTGCGTCCGCCTAATTCGGCCTCCCCTACAGTGCAGTCCCTTGCTCTCCATCAGCCGAATCCATAGGCTGCTAATGCTTGGGCGCTGGACTTGCAAAACCCGCCTAAATCCAAACCAGCCTCTTCACTCCCTCAATCCTCCACTCACACTCCCCGTCTTTTCTCCCATCTCCCATCAACTTTCCCTCTTCAGCCGCTCCAACGCCATCTTCAAAATACCCTCGACTTGATATTCATCTCCCTTTCTTCGACTACTGGTGTTTTACGTATCTTCCCTTCGTATATCCTCGAATATTCTCCTTGTTCGCCCGAAAAAACGTTCCCCTGTATACTCGCGAGCAATCCTGCGCCAACTCGCTCCACCGCGTCACGACCCGTTACGATAACCTCAAAAAAACTATCCGACTCGTTCCTCTTTGGCCAGTCCCCCCATCGAGGGGTTTTGCAAGAGTATTCTTCGACCTCGCCTTTCATCGTGTTGTCCTCTTTCCGTTGCAAACCTGGCCAAGCTCGCTGTCATCAGGCTTCTGGTCGCCACACCATCTCGACAATTGGGACCCTGAATAATCCCTCCCACGAAAGAATCCTTCGACCTCTGGCCATCGCCATCAATCGTAATCATGAGGGAAGTCAATTTTAGTATCCCAAACGTCAACAAGGCGTCTGTTGGTATTACTACCGCTCTCTATGACCGTCGTGCTCTCGACTGCACTTCGACCCTCCCCCTCATCAACTCGCTCAACCACCTCGCCTATCTCACCACATCATCTGCTCGCATCCGTGACATCCTCACTGTAGATGGCGGCATTGAGCGTCTGGTCTGCATCCTGAAGCAGGGTCGCAGTAAAGATATGATGGGAATGTGGAAGTGGAACCTTGCTTTCCAATGTGTCGTCAATATCGGCGTCCGAGGCACGGAAAACGTCCGCACTCGCGTAGTTGAGGCTGATATGGTCCCCGTCATCGCTACCATTCTCGACAACTATACCAAGGCCGTCGACAAGTGCCGCGAAAAGGCAGAGGAGGCCAAGCAGAAGCAGAACTACGATCACCACCGTCACCGAGGCCATGAGCATCGCTCTACCCCTAAGGCTTCCTCTTCCAACTCGGCATCCGCATCCGCATCCGCATCCTCTTCTTCGTCTGTAACTGCCGGTGCTGCTCCTTTTGGCCATCGATCTGCTTCTCGTGTCGATAGTGCCGAGCAGCGATCCCTTCGCCGCCATGGCCCGCCACCGTCCATTGATGTTTCAGCCAGCTACGCCGGCCCATCCACCGCCGCTCCTCAATCTTTCCCTCAGCAGCAGCCCCTAGACGCTACTATGGGCATTTCCCAATGGCCTAATGCTACTCCAGACCGCTCTACACCTTGGAACTCGACCCGTCACCAGCCCCTGAGGGGTCTTGAAGCCCGTCACGCCACGACCTCTGCCCCTCGTCAGACCATGCAGCCCCTTGCAACTGCAGTACCGGCCACAGAGACTGTCGAGGGCTTTGTCCGACCGGTTCGTGACATCGACCGCCTGGCTTCAATGGCACCATTCGGCCCCACGGATTTGACGTCCCAGCCCACCTCTCCAACGACGCCTCTAGCGCCATCCCAGATGCGTTCGCCAACCAGCCGACCAGCCTCAGCCCTTGGACCCTCCGGACGATCTCGTCGACGCCCGTCGATCCGTCACCAGAACTCGACTGCCGATGCTGATGATATTAATGGAGATAGTATGCCTTCAGATGAGTCACCTGAGACGGAGATGACGGGCACCGACAACTTGCAGTCGGCTGTCGGCATTCAGGATATCACCATGGAAGACGGCGACGCTATGCTCGCCGGTGCCGCCCTTGACCTGGCCACGCCAACTGTCTCGGAGACCCATCAGGATGCCAGTACCTTCAACATCAATCACCGTAGCCCCATGGACGGCAGTATTGCCAACAACAACGCTCCGACCCCGGGTCCTGCGATTGGACTCTCACCTAACCGCCCTACGATGACCACGCCTCCTCAGCCCCCTCTGGTTGCAACAACCGTCCCGCGATATCTTTTGGATCGCAACTTCGTCCCGAACCCTCAGATGGTTGCCGCCATGCCTCGGGAGGAGGATGTTCTCATGTCTCTACAGCTCCTCGCGTACGTCTCCAAGTACTGTGGTCTTCGCTCCTATTTCCAGAAGAGCCACCTTGTCCCTCGCCTCAAGATTGGGAAGGAACTCGCTGCCATTGACAAGGACCTCTCTACCATGGACGAGGATGAGGAAGAAGTCCCCGAGGCTTATGATGAGGATGTCGACGACGAAGAGTATCTGATTGATAACGACTTCAATCTTTTCCCGCTCGTCGAGAAATTTACAGTCCGTTATCACAGCACTGATATGCAGTACTGGGCGGGCGTCGTTATGAGGAACCTGTGCCGCAAGGATGACACCCGTGGAGGTATCCGCCAATGTGCTTACTACCAGTGCGGCAAGTGGGAAGAGTACACCCGTCAGTTTGCCAAGTGTCGCCGATGCCGACGGACCAAGTACTGCAGCAAGGAGTGCCAGAAGAGCGCCTGGGCTTTCCACCGCCACTGGTGCGTAGCAGCCACTCAGTAAGCCGGCTGCTTAGCACAAATGATATACACGACGATTCGTAACAGCATCTTCTCGGCGCATTCTGCGGCATCAATGCTTGATTCATACACATTCTTCTTTCAAGGGTGGCAAATGCATTACACAGCAAAGCGTGTCATGAGCGCATGGCGTTTCTTCTCGATACCACTGGTTTTGCTTTCTCTTTTCATAGGCGTCTTCAGGTTGGGCATTAACGGTCGTTGGCTTTGGGTGCATCATCGCATGTCATTGCACTCGCAAAGTTTCTTTGTTTCCTTTTCTTATTTATCTGAACACATTCACACCCTCGGCGGATTGCTTTTCTAATTATCTCTTATTTGGTGACTGAGAATTGACCACAGTTTGTTCTTCTGAACTTGGCATTCTTCAGCACAAGCGAGCATTAAGCAGACGACGACAATGCTCGTTATGTATATAGATACCTTTGACTGCTGGCAGCTCTCGGATGGCACCACGTCCGAGGGCATTGCCATCTGGATATGACTCACGACGGAGGACAACGATAGGAGCGGCGACGGAGAATAAGGGGAGATGACATGGGCAGAGTTGGCTGCTAAATTGACTTGGTGGATGCTGATGAACATGTCCAGGAGATTGGATGTGTGGCTCTTGGCTGGTGACTTGGCCTACAAAAGGGCATCACTGTCAAGAGTATCAGGACTGCAAAGGATTCAGATGCAATCGTAATCAGAATCTGCTACATATTCCTTTGGGTATAGATGAAATGACCAACAATTCAAACACCAGTGCCTCCAACGTGACTTGCAATGACAAGGACTTTGTGATAGAAGAGAATCTTGGGCCATGAGCATATCAATGAGTTCAGAACATCAGCAGTAGCTTGTGTTGACGACAATGAGAAGACAAAACTTGAATAATGAATAGTTTCGATTTACATGTAAGAGGACCCTAAACGCCAGCCCTTGTACTTGATCTTTTTCTTCCAAGACGACGAATACAGCATCAACAGGTATCAAGACGGCCCTCCTCACCGGGAACCCATGGACTTCCTCCTCGCCTTTCCGGGCCGCGGCTTGGAGACCTTGCTGCCAGCCTTCATCTTCTTTGCATTGAAGCCGCTGAGGTCGCTGGAGCTCATGGCGTCTCCCGACTTGGCGTGGCGCTTCTTGCCGCCGAAGCCGTACTTTTCGTTCTTCTTGGCTCGCTTGTGGTTGACGGCTCCGGCTCCGACTTGGCCGCGGCCGGCGCCTGAGCGTGCGTTGTGCTTCTTCATCTCGCTTTCGACGCCCACGTCGAAGATGTCGGCTTCGTTGGTGCCGAGGTCGGCGCCGCCGGATTCTGAGCGCTCTGGGGGTGATGTTAGTACAAGGGTCGAGGCGCTGGGAATGTTTATGCAGAAAACTTACTTCGCTTGAGGTTCTTGATCTTGTCAAGGGTTTCGCGCTTGGCCTTGTGTCGCTCCTGGAGCTTGGCGACCTGGACCTGCTTTCCAAACTTCTTGAGGTCGCGCAGCTTGCGAGCCTCCTGGGCAGCCTTCTTGTTGGAAGCCTCCTCGACGAGCTTGGCCTTGACCTTTTCCATGTGAGCGTCCTCCTTGATCATCTCGGCAAAGTAGTCCTTGGGGCGCGAGAAGGGAACACCCTCTTGGCGGAGGAGCTTGCGAGCGGTGCGGGCAGCCTCGAGGCTCTGGCTGTAAAAGGCAAGCTCGCGCTGCAGGTCGTCTGAAACGTCGGGGATAGAAGCAGAGGTTTCGGCGGACGAGAGGACGGACTGGTGGGTGGCGAAGGGGACGGTCTTGTCTGTGGGGACGGAGATGCGGTTGAGGGCGGCGAGGAGTGCGGTTGTGTTGTTGATGGTGAGGCGCTGGTGGGGGATGATGTCTTCCTTGTCGTCTTCTTCGAGATCTTCGAGGTCGGACATGGGGATATCTTCCTCATCTTCCTCTTCTTCATCGTCCTCTTCGGCCGGTGCCTTCTTGACAACCTTCTTCTCGACGGTCTTCTTCTTCTTCTCGGCGGGGGCATCCTTCTTTACTGTTTTGCGGATGATCTTTTCCTCCATCTCGACTGAAGAGTCTGAGTCGTCGCTGTCGTCAATGCCGTTCAGGTCGTACTGATTTGGTTAGTAAAAGCTTCTTGCGCGATTGAAAGCTGAACAAACCTGAGCCTCCTCCTCCTCCTCCTCCTCTTCATCATCATCGTCTTCCTCGTCTTCCTCATCGTCAATATCCTCGAATTCTGCCTCAATCTCGACTGTCTTCTCGTCGTTGCTTGATTCCTTCTCTGCCCCGCGAGCGGCATCGTTGCGCTTCACAGCCTCCTTCATCTTTTTCAACTGCTTGAGCTTCTTAAAGTCTGTGCCCTTCTCGGCGGCCAGAGCCATCTTGAGTTTGCCTTTTGTGACCATTTTGGCGGTTGTTTTTGTGATTGCGACTTTGTAGTGGTCTTGGTCGGCGCAAGCTGCTGGGCAAATGTTACTGGTGCTAATGGGAAAAATCTCCAAATTCTGCCGCTGGATGCGGTTGACCGCCTTGACATTTTTCAGTGGAGCTTCTTTTTTTCGTGGCGTCTGCAGCCGTCCCATTGGTATCATTAGGGAATTTCCTGATTGGGCTATCAAGAGTAGTTCAATGTTGATGAGTTGAAGTTTGGAAAGTAACTATCGTAAATAGTTAGGACTAATTACAACATCTAAAGTGAACCCTTTACGTATTCTATATGGATATATAGATATATATTATTTATATCTTTTGTGTTATATATATGTTATTCATTTAGTTTTTAATACTATTAATCTCTATTCACCCTTTTATAAGCTGCTTGATAATAAATAGAGGGTTTTTAGAATATCCTAAAATTAAAGGACAGGATGTTTTATGACTTTACTTACAACAAGTTTATTAGAGTATCTTTCCCTTCTCTTTTCCCAGAGTTGACATTTAAAGGTACTCCTGGTCTACAAAGTTTCTGAGACGTGGAGTGCCATGGTGTTGAAAGCATGAATTTAGACATGGGATCCTTAATCTTTCACCTACAAATCAGATATTCACTTTCAAAAAAACTCGCAAAATATTAATCCAAAGGCTTGTATTCAAGAAAGTATCAAAATCCTCCATCAGTTAATAGGCGTCCTGTATCAGACAGCCCAGTGTAAAAGTGGCTTCCTCATGTTGGCGTCCCTTCACTCAGAGCCGATACAAAAAAAAAAGAGTTAACAAGCCAATGAATCCTCTCTCCTCGCCATATCATCTCCATATTCCTCCAATTGCCGTTTTTGAGAGCGAACGCTGTGCCGTGCGATTGCCGATTGCTAGATGGTTTGCGGGTATGATTGTCAAGTGGCTCTCAAAAAACGGTGCCCGGGCTGGTAGGTCGTTTACATGACAGTGCAGCTGAGAGGGTAGCCAGGGGTCTGGCCGTTGGCAGCAGGCTTCTTCATGACGCTGCAGCTGAGAGGATAACCGGGAGTCTGGTTGTCCTTGGTGGGCTTGGCCATGACGCTGCAGCTAAGGGGGTAGCCGGGGGTCTGGGCAGAGGTGTTCTTGGTGGAAGGCATTTTGAAGGTTGGGGTTGAAAGACTTAGAAAAGTCGGAGAGTGTTCTGTGTTGAGAATGGTGAAAAGAGTGTTGAGTGTGTAAGTGAGTGATTGTGGTGTTGAGATTGAGATTTGGGGAGGAGAGGACCTTTTTTTTATACTTGAATCTGAAGTACTTGCTCAAGTGATCATGGCCTTCATTATGGGCGGTGCGGTAAAGGTACAATTTTTGCCGAGCTACAGTGTTGGTGGTGAAGCCTGTGATCCGTGCAAAATATCTTACTATTGTTCTCCAAATGGTGTTGCTGTCAGACAAAAGGCTGTAGCCACTAGTCTAGCCACCAGCTTGTCACAGGCCTTCTAGAAATAACCTGTATTTTCTGTTACCGTATGATGAGTTTTCCTCTAAAAATGATTCGAATCCTGGATTTAGTTGAGTCGATACTGTCATGCGGTGCATCGACACACAGGACGCACGGATCTGAAGTTGAGATTTTCTTTGTAAGTGGGTTAGTATTGTTCTTTAGCCCATGTTGATATTGTTCTTGAAGCATTGGCACACTTTATAGTGCCAAGAACGGGGGCTTTATCAAACCATGGGCTTTGGTCCAGTCTCGTTGCTTCGTCTTGTAAGTACTTCTCGAGGAACTATTCTTGTGATGGCACAATTTGCGACATGACCACAACTTAGTTGGCAATGCATTCTTTATCCATATGAACAATACTCAGAAACGACTAAACGGAAGCCTGGACATGTCGGTTAGTGTAAGTTGAGTACCAAGAATAGCAGAAGACTGACCATTTGCCCTTCAATGTGATAACCACCCACGGCGAGCCCGCCTCGTCCACCTCCTTATCCACCGTGGTCGAGAAGCAAATAGCACTCATGATACCGTCGCCAAACTTCTCGTTGAGAATAGCCTTGTAGGCATAGCCGTAGTTCTGCACGATCTCATACAGTCGATAGATGAGGGGCTCGGTAGGAGGCATGGGACCAGCCTGACCTCGGTTAGGGAAGCCTGCCAGCTGCGCACTCAACGACTCCTTGGGGAGGTCAAGAAGCTCTGATAGACGGTCAATGTCCTCGGGCGAGGCGGTGGCCTGTCCGTAGAACAATGCTGCGCATGCAACCTCGCTACGGTCGAGGTGCTTTGCGATTGTCTCAAAGCTCAGGTTCTTGGCAGCCTTGCCGTCAAAGAGCATCTTGGAGTAGGCAGGAAGCCTATCGGCAACCGTTGACTGTGTCGGATGAGTATGATTGATTGTTACACCATTAGACCACGGTTGTCTTACATCCAGAGTAGCGATGCGTCCTTCGTTTGCCATTGTGAACTGCAGGGGGGATATGATGTGATTATTGGTTGGTTGGTCGGTTGATTAATTGCTTGTTTGTTTGAGTAGAGATCGGACCAGAATCTTGGAGAGGTCATATCCAGTCATGGCGGAGATGTTACCGTTCCTGTTATCAGCTTGCGGGGTTATGGGCACATATCAAGAGTGCACTCGGTGATAGTCCGGAGACTCGGAGACTGCTCGTTGATACGAGTGTTTAGGCTGATCTTTACAAGAAGCACAAATATCCGTGCCGTGATATCCTAGCGTGGTGGTTCGAGTAGATAGATATTGGTTGGTGTTGATACGATCGTAGCACTTTTCACTCAACCAAGTGCCCTCTCCTAGCAAAGGTGTCTCTAGCCTCCAACAAATCATCCGCGTTGAGAACATCAGCGCCTTCGTCAAGTAAAAGATCTCTGAGTTGGTTCCGCACGTGTATTGGCCAATATGGCATGCCCCAATATCGTGCTTTGAGACCCCGACTACGGGCCTGAGAAAGTTGATATCGCAGCTTCGCCAGCTGCTCTGGCTTCAGGCCTTTTGAGCCGACATACCCAATCGACTCTTGGAATGAAACACTTGCATAGTATGAGTTGATATTGCTGTACAAGCCTTCATCTAACTGGTCGAGTGGTGCATCAAAAAAGATGTCGCGTGAAGGTGTCTCTTCATTCACGAGACGAACTTCGGTATCGCCGGTTCCCACGACTGTGATAGGTCTTGATATGAACTTTCCGTCATGAACATGACTCAACCATCCCCTTTGACGAAGTGGCTCTAGCCTCTCAAGCAACAGCGGCCACGATGTGTTGGGGCTCGACT
Source organism: Fusarium sp. NRRL 66182 (assembly GCA_013266265.1). Lineage (NCBI taxonomy): Eukaryota > Fungi > Ascomycota > Sordariomycetes > Hypocreales > Nectriaceae > Fusarium > Fusarium sp. NRRL 66182. The sequence continues at coordinate 38,490 of JABFAK010000091.1, read as the reverse complement.
TCAAGTCTACCAGCAGGACCACTGTCTGGTCCGGTTTGCGACCATAGACGCCCCGAGGCGCAAGGACCGGGTCTCTGCCCAGATTTTGAGACCGAAGCAATTCAACAAGCGGCCGAATATACATAGATGTCAGAGTTCGACCAGTAGAGAGGCCACCCAGATCGTGGCCGACGTAAAGCTGACCCTGGACAGCACAAACATCTGCTTCTATCCCGATACATCCAGCGTTAAGGGCCGTGTAGAAAGGCATCTGCCTCCAGTAATCATTATGTGAGTGGCAGGGAACAGGTAGTATCGAGTTGAGCTCCAGACCAAGTCCATTAGCAGAAGTGTTGGTTTGCCGTGATGGGCGCTGGTGAGACCAGATTACAGGTGTGACGCCTAAGATGAGGGCCAAGGTAAGGGCCATAGTGCTAGGGATAGTTAGAAATAAAATTACTATATAAATAATATCAAGACCTGCCTGAGAGCCGCTCCTACCATGCCCAAGGCAAAGACATATGGGTGTGTTTTGGTGGTTTGATCTGGTTCTAGGGTGTTGGACCTGGAAGGAGACATGGTTGCACTGATTGATACTGGTCAAGGGCATAGAGAAGCCCAGGAGTGTCTCGTATCATGAACAGATTGTCTTTCATTTCGTAGGTTAAATTGGTAGAAGAGTAACCATGTATTTCACGCCATCGATGGCTACCAACGAACGTATCTGGACCTAGGTAGATAGATAGGTAGGTATAAAGAGCCCCTATCAGGAGCGATTCTTGTCTTTGTTTGGATTGGGAGCTGATAATCAGCAAGCATCGCAGCTAAGGCGAGTAAATGCAAAATCATTTGTATATTGGAAAGGTGTAGGGTAGACTAAATGGGTTACATAGGTACATAATAGTAGTAGAACTAAGAAGCCATGGTTTGGAGAAGGGTATTGACAGTTTAATAAGAATGTCGCATCGATCGAGTTCAAGTATACAAACCCAGAGCGACTTTGACTCATGCGGCCCAAGTATGGGTAAATGAGTACCTCGCGAAAAAGAGACTCTCTGACGACAGCAGGGGACTTGGCGGCCTGATAAGCAAAGATAAGAGAATTTTTGGAGCACCTCAACATTGGTCTTTTGTCTTTGCGACAGCATCCATCACAATTAAATCTCAGCTTTTTACCAAAAACTGGATTTTCCTCCAAAGAAACGCTAATCGGATAAAGCCGCTTATTGCCGACAATATGCCTCACAAGCACAAGAGAAAGAGGGGAGATGACGATGCAGAGTAAGTCAATATCTTTATCAATTCCTGCATGCGGTCATCTAACATGTTCATTCAGCTTCAACCTTCCTCCATCTCAAATAGCGCGACCCCTACAAGTCGGAAAGAAGAATGCGACCGCAGGAAAGGATGCACCAGTAAAGGCGAAGAAGGGAAAGAAGGGACGCAACGAGAACGATGCACCTCGAGCTTTTAGACGACTGATGGCTGTCGCTCAGGGCAAGAAAGTGAGGTCTGGACTCGACGACGGCAACGATGATGGAAAGAGTGCGAAACAGAAAGCCGAAGAGCTCAAGATCCGTCCTGGTGAAGACCTCAGAGCCTTTTCCCAGCGAGTGGATGCATCCCTGCCTGTTGCAGGCCTTACCAAGAAGACGGCGATCAAAGATGGCAAAGACGAGCAGGGATTCAAGGTTTACCGCACTCGAAAGGAACGAAATATGCACAAGCTCTACGACCAGTGGCGAGAGGAGGAGCGAAAGATCAAGGAACGAAAAGAGGAAGAAGCAGATGAAGCGATCGGACGAGAACTTGACGAAGACCCTACTGGAGTTGCAGCGATTGCCAGAGCAGAGCTCAACGAAATAACAGGCAAGAGAGCAAAACGAAAGGGCGGAAAAATTGACGACCCCTGGGCGGAGCTGAAGAAGAAGAGGGCTGAGGCTAAGATTGCTGTGCATGATCAAGCACAGGCACCGCCCGAGCTGAACAAGGGCACCTCGAGGCAGCTCAAGGTTGGAGATGCTACTGCTGATGTTGCCAACATCCCCAAGACTGCAGGTAGCCTGAAGCGAAGGGAGGAGCTGCAGGAGGCTCGAGCGGACGTCCTGGAAGCGTACAGGAAGATTCGGGAGCATGAACAGGCCAAGTTGCTGAGGGCAGGGCTTTGAAGATATCCAGCTTAAGCGGGTACAGATTCACGAAAATTACTATTGCATAAATTGAGAACGCCACGGAAGTATCATGCTTCAGCTTTATTCATGAGTCACTTCTTTTTACCACCATTGCCTTTTCACCCCCTCCAACCTCCCCTCATCATTTCTCGCCATCATTCGATCATTCAATCCCCCAAGGGTCTTCAAAATGGCGGCTACATGGGCGGACTTGCCTAGTGTGTGAATAGTGGCGGGAGTATTTCGAAAAGAGGATCTATCAACGCCTTACGATAACAACGCAGCGAGTCAAGGATCTCAATACGTTTGTGCGTCACCGACAACATCTCGTGGAGTTTATATGCCTAAGCTTCGAATGATGAAGCTCTGGATTGGTGCGAGGGAAAGAGCCTCAATCTTTCAATGCCGAATCACTGAGCGGTCTGTCACTATCTCGTGGAGGGGACGTGAGTTGCTGGAACTTGCAAAGGAGGTTGTTGGTCAATGGGGTCAAGTCGCTGAGCTTCGTGGGCGTCAGTTGCTCGTTCTGGAACCAGAGTTGCTGGGTGAAGATAATCTTACGTCGCAAGCTCAGGCTATCAGTAAACTCGGGCTTGCGGGTACTGTCATCCATCCGGAGTCTTTGAATGAGATGAATCGCGAGAATAAGCTCTGGAAACTGCTCTGTTAGAAGCAAACTAGCTTGCAAGTGAAGCAGATTTGCTCCATTGTTGGAGTTCTCATCAACAAACACTCTTATAAAGCCGACGCTTGAGGTATTCTTGATACTGTTAGTAAATACAGATTAAACCGTGATAGACCGTTTTTTTAAAATTTTTTTATTAATTTATTTACGTGCCCATATCTAACAAGAGTTTCTGACACAAAAAATAATAAAAGCACAACACTACACGTCTGATCTTACCTTGATTGTGCATTCAACAAGACGTACTTGTGCCTTGTTGAACCAAACTCTCAAAGTGTCGTGACCCAGCTTATGTCATCATTCTAATGCGGCTCTTTTTCTCCTCCCCGCTCTCCCCCACTTCCATCATCTGCCTTTTCAACTGCTTAGGTACTTTCTTTATTTAGTATCTGTCACCAGGGCTCGTCTGTTCAATTCGCCCCAGACGACTTCTATCAAGATTTTTTTTTGCGCGTCTTGTCGACTCAAGAATGAACCATACGATACCTCGAATGAAATGGCGTCGGAGCTCGAAGGCTTGATCGCGGGCCTCGTGCACATAATCGCGTGCGGTGGCGAGCAGGGTAAGATTTATTTGACTACTTAATTGACTACTTTTGAAGGCGCTAGTTGGGGGCTGATGGGCTTACTCGTTCTAGGGTGTCCTGTGAACAATGTTTTAGAGGCTATTCACAACTCTTCAAAAACCCATACTCAACCACCAACACAACTCCCCAATGACGTAGCAGAACAAGACCGCACTGCTTCTACTATCTGGGGCTGGCTCTCAGCTAGAAAAGATATTTCTATCGGCCCAAATCGCGAATACAACCATCTTAGTCTGGACGAAGTCTTGGCGCTCCCACCTCCCACAGATGTTGATGGACAAGATGCAGAGCTGACAGGATCAAACCTGGATGACTCAAAAGAATGTCATCATGTCCGAGTATATGCTTCGGAAGCAACTCTATGGGAATCTCTTACGGGTCATGGTATCGACTACAAACGGATCCCCAAGTCTGAGTGGATGTTGCTTTTGGGAATAGCTTCAACAACAACCCAAGGTTTGCTGCAGAGCGAGCTAACACGGCTAACAAACCAAGACAAACGCTCAACCCCTAAGCGGACTGATACGCTGTTTAAAAAGGGATACATCGTTAAACGCACAACATTGGTTCGTGGTATGAAAACATCAAAATTATGGTGTAGAGCTTTTGCCCCACCCTTACCGAAAGAAGGCGATGGAACAGACGAGCTACGGTCAGAAATGACACTTACTCGTCAAGTGTTGCTTGATAGCATTGAGCCTGTTCCGTGGCACCACAAATGGACCGGCGAATCCGTTGACTACACCGCACTTGCGACCACCATCTCTGCCGTCGCTAGAGAATGGGGGGTGATTCGCATGAAAGATATGAAATCAAAACTCGGCGTGTTGGGAATGCGCTGGCAGATGAAGGTACTGGCCAAGGTGTGCCGTTTCCTCAACGCTCGAGGCGTCATCCAATATGTCGCAGCCAAGTTGGAAGAAAAAGTATTCAAGGATTGTGTCAAGTACGTCAGGGATCTCAACTCTGAGGATTGGGGATTGTATCTCGCGACTGGCAAAAGACAAGGGAAACCTCCCAAGAACCCCGATCTGGACGGTCTTGACGGAAGCAAGCAGCTTGTTGGACAGGCTTCAAATGTGTCCGAAATATCCAAAGCACCGCCATGGTCTCTGGATATGCCCGTTCCTGTAATCATCGCGGAAATGGCACAGCGGTTAGGCGACGTCGGATTGACAAATCCAGATGTCTATGCCCTGACAACAGGCCCCTCCTTCAGTCGACATCTCTCCTCAATGACGACTGCATTGTCCGTTCCGAATCTACAGCCGCCTCATCTATCGCACTTTCAAATTCGTAGCGAGCATACGAGATCTGGAAAGATAGCATCGTACCGCTATTTCGCAACAAATACCCCGTCATTGCCGCCTCAAGCCTTGCCTGATACTACTGGTCAATCACCAGCCATTGATAATTTTTATGGCTTCTCGTCGTTTCCCCCCACAAAGATGTCCTGCGACCCTTCCGCCACTTTGACGGACCTCTGCAATATGGGTATGGCGAACCGGAAAACCAAAGGCCGCCCCAAGAAGCCCAAGGAAAAGAAACAAAAACCCACATCCACGCCCAAGTCTAAGATGCGCCGGAAGCGATGTAGTGAGGCATCGCAAATACCGCCACAGGGTGAAGAGGTTCAAGAGAATGGTGCCCCTGAAGAAGAGGCTGTCGTGCCACAGATACAGGAGACGATTACCCAGGAACCAGACATACCTTCTCAAAACATCCAAACACAAGATGAACCGATGCAATTAGAAACTGAAGACCCAGTACTGGGTGTTCCAGTTTGTAGCTCTAAAAGCGTTGACAGGCTTGTGGTAACACTCAAAGTATCTGTGGGTGCTCTCAAAGAACTCTTGGCCAAACTCGAGCCAGATGTTGCAACGCCTGCGCGGCCGACACGAACTAGGTCGACGAGCGTTTCAGTCAAGAAAGCCAAACCCAAGATCACGAGTCCACCCGCCAACGATAAGGAAGTCCAAACCGAAGGAGATGTCGATAATGAGTTGGAGAATGCTGGCTCAAATACGAATCCCCTTAGTGGGAGAAAACGTGGACGTCCAAAGAGGGGCGAGCTTAGAAAAAAAGGAAATGCACAAACCGGCGAGGGTGACACTGCATCCAAGCCCTGGGTATGCGAGAAATGTGGCGGATCCTGGAAGAATGATTTGGGCTTAAAGTACCACCTTGAGAAGTCGAGGACAAAGTGTAACCCTTCGTTTGACGAGTCTATGATAACACCAGTCCGACGTGGAAAGAAGCGAGCCATTTCCGAAGTCGAAGACCAAGACCAGGATACAACGACACCCATCGTTGATGAACCACAGGATGAGGACCAAGGAACTTTGGAAAAGGGAGACCAAGGCAAAGCCCAAGAAAATGAACCAGAACAAGCGTCTGAGCATGAGGATACCCCAGCACCCAAGCGTGTATCCAAACTACGTGGTCCTGTTGCAGCCCGTCCAACATGGGCTTCACGTCCAACCCTAAGTTTTAAGGCGGGCGCGCTTCAGGTCAACCCAGAACTGCGACGGCCTCCTGTTGCCTCATTTGACTCACCAAGACAACCTTTGCTTTCGAACGGGAGCAATGGCGCTCTCGTGCAAAGCGAAAACAGCCAGCCGCGGCCAGTCCTTGGTTCCTTGGACCGCTTTACTCTTTTGGCAAGCTCTCCAAAGACTCCCCGTTCCAAACCTCAGAGAAAAGGGTCCCAGTCAGTTTCGACTCCTCAACCAGAGCAGCATGTTGCTAACGGAACGCCTAACGGCCATGTCTCTACTACGAAGCCAAAGACACCCACGGCTATCGATAGCCCCCTTCCAAAAGCCATCGTGAACGATCGTGTCTTTCAAATCGTTCAGAGTATCCTGGAAGAGCAATCTGGGGCTTTCCCTGGAGGCAAACCGCTCTGGCTCGCCATCACTATTCGTTGGGCGGAGCTGTTCCCAACTGAAGCAGTGCCCCAGAGTCGCGCATACCAAGCTGCATTCCGAGAGCTAGTGAAAAATAAGACTGTGGCCGAGCATTGGCTCACATTTCGCAGCAGCAAAGGCGTCACCGAGAAATGCCACCTTGTTGTACAGGCTGGCGTCGATCCCTTTTCTTCAATAGCTACCGGGATGTCGCAAAAGATTCAGGAAGTTCACCCGGACCCGTATCTTCCAGCCCCGTTCAATGCGCATGTCACCAACGATCTCTTGAAGCGTGGCCGTCGAGATCTTCCAGACGAAGTTGAGATGCTAGATGCTCCGGTATATGTGGCACGGGCTGCCGAGAAACGGGCCCAGGACGAGTTTGACGATGACGGTGATGACTTCCCGCCACCTTCAAGACGGAGCAGAAAACGTAGGAGAATGGCAGCAGAAGGACGACCATCAAAAACCAGAGATGGCGGTGAACGCTTGTGGTATGAACACTTTGAGTCCTCCTATGGCGTACCTGAAGATGTTCAATTCCTTGTTCCCAACACATTTTTGGAAGAGGATGCCCCTGAGGGATTGGAGACCCATCTCACCAGTGACTATGGCACTGCTCTGCAACAGGCGACTTCCAGCCACTTTGCTGGAGAGCTTGCGTTCGACAAGCCGATCTTGTTGTCGGGCTATGATGGTGTCTGGCCATATCTCAGTTTCCAAGATTTCGAGATGCAGGATGCTAGCTACACGCTGAGAGGATGGATGCCTGACAAGAACTGGTTTGCTTGGTCGTCAATGATCGAGATGATTGACCGCAAAGCTCATTCATTGAACCGACAGCGGCTTCAGCACCAAGATGAGCTTGATCCATACCAGTGCCTTGTCGAGAGGCTTTACTGCTGCATGGATCTGGAGCGAGCGTGGTCAGAATCTTTCATCCATGCACCAGTAGGAGCGGCAGGGCCTTGTAACATTTTTGTCTCGTTCTCCACTGAAGCTGACAATGAAAGCGTGGAAATTCCGGCTATCTCATGGCCTTCAGAATGGCAGCTAACTCCAAGGTCTTTTCCCGGAGACGTCCCAGACCGCGCTCTCCTCGTGGACTCGCCGTCCTCCGAGGAAGACGATAGTCCTGAATGGCCAAGTTTTCCATCACTTGAGCCAATGGCTAGAAACACACGTGTCCGAACCTCTACTAGTCGACAGTTGAGAGCCCGAGGCTCTGCTGGCAGGCGTCGAACTTCTGTTAGTCGACCGCAAGCATCCATCAGTCGACAGCAGCAACCAAGAGTTAAACGGGTCCGTCTTGTTACGCGAGCTCTCATGCCTATTCCTGAAGAGACAACGCAATCGCAGAGCCTGAATGGCCAAAGCTCGGTTTCCGAGGGTGGCGAGGAAGCAGAGCGGCTTCTGGCTGCATTGATTGCTGTTCGTGTTTTGCTTGGAGGCGCGGACAAATCCATTGACTGGGGATTAATGCTGAAAATCTTTCCCAACCTCACCCTCAAGGATATCCGCCGATTCTGGGTTGATACCCGGAGAGAGCAGGGTGCCTATGTCAAAAAGCTTACCAAGGATTTCCAAGATAAATTCCTGATAGCCTACGAGAAAGGGGAACTCGAAGAACTTGATTTCAGAGAGGTCACGGATTACGACTGGGATGCTCTCATTGACTGGACACTTGAGCTCCCTCGCCGCAAAGGTATCGACCTTCCATCGACAAGACAGCATTTCGAGGAGAATTTCACGTCGGACAAAATCACTCACAACGAGGAGGATCCGCGGGAGAAATTCTACAACCCGCAGTCCTCTGTTTACTCTCGATTTGAGTCTGCTACCTGCAATGCGCCCGTTGTCACTGTAGACAGGATGCTCAATGGACTTGGCGAGAAGGTTGAGCTCACAGAGGCCGTCATTGCAAGGTCTTGGGTGAGGTCGCTCTGCTGCACAGATGAGAGCCGGTACTCGCCCGATCAGATCAAGCAAAAGTTCTCGACGCTTGCAGCAGGGGATCAAGAGCAGATTAACCTGATTCTCAAGGAAGCCATTGACACGTTGACGAAACAGCGCATCATTTGCAAGAGCAAGCGTCCGCCCCTCTCTGGTCGACCTTATCGACTCAACGAATGGTGCTCTCACATGTTGGGGAAGCTCGCCCAGCGGTCCAAGTACCAAGAGGCAGCCGACTTCAAGGCAAAGCTGGATGCTATCTTTCGCCGTGGAGAAACGTACAAAGTTCCATTTACACTTGATCAAGGTACGATGATGGTGTTGACAAATATGAATGCTTCCGAGAGGATCAGGCTAGTGCAGAAAGACATACCGGATATACCAATGGGTTTCAGGCCGTTTGACTATGAAAGCCGAAAGCTGCCGAAAGCTTCCTATGTTTGGGATATTGAGGTAGTCCCGACGGATACATACAAGTACGACGAGGACATTGATGTGCTCCGGAAGAGCATCAACGAGGGGCCGGCCACGGCCGGAAAAGACAAGGACAGCGTGCTGCCACAGTGGGTTGACTTCTTTGGGCGCAGAGACGCACAGCGGTGGATGGATGTTTTGGGCGCCTTTTGCTTCATCTTGGCTACGCGAGGCTTTCTCACGATCGAGGGTATGTGCACTGCTCTTCATCCCGTTTTGGAGCCCTTTGAGGCAGACATGATTGGGCAGTGGGGGCTGAAGACGGGTGTTTTGAAGGAGTCGGAGGACGGTCTAGGACTGCTCGTGGGTGAATGGTGGTGGTTGGCGATTCCGTACCAGTTTGGCCGACAGCTGAGATGGAGAGGACGACGGGACGATGATTAATGTAAAGGGTGGCGTTGTTATATAAAAGATTACTATTTAATAGAGAAGAGTAATACTATAGTTTCAGTACTATTAATAAGAAAGCTTCACTTGATTACCATGGTCAGCTCAACGGCTCACAGAAATCTCACATGATCAAATTAATGCGAGTATCCGGGAGACTTGTATAATCAACAGCTTGCATTTCCTCACAATGATAACCACCATTCAGCATCACCAATTGCTTCAACTCGTCTCAGCATCACCACAATCTCCTTGCCTGGTCCCGTCTTTGCCTTTATCTTTCTTTTCCTAACGGGTGCTTATTGCCTGGAGAGGTGTTAGTGCCTTGTCCCCACGTTCGTTACTCGCGTCTCGATCTCGTACGCACGCTTGGATAAGAGATGGGGATATTCGCATCGTAACCTCGAGGGATCACTTGTCTTGGGATCGTGTCTTTTCAGTCCATTCGTTGTCATAGTAGAGTTCTGGGGGAATCCAAGGTCCTGAGCTCACGCATCCGGGGCGTCAGTGCAGGTGATGGTCTGTCAAGCTTCTTCCTTGGCTGTAAAGACAACTTGTCCGCTCTTGCATTGGGTGTTGTTTTGACGTGTTTCGTCGTTGTGCCTTTTGAAATCCGCAATCTCGAGCATGTGCCGAGGTCGCTGACTGGTCTCTTCTTGAGCCATGTTCGAGTGTGTCTTTGCTGTGTTGAGCTCTTTCGTTTTTCACGCAGCAAGTAAACAAGTTGTTCGATGTAGATGGCGTTACCTGCCAACACCCTTTCATAGACTTGCCCACCTTCCAAACTCGATCTTGTACTTGTCTCTCTGCTCTTGATGTTTGTCGTCCCCGGAGCGTGGCTCCTGACTCAGCCGTCTTGTCCCCCATCTTTGTCTCGTTCTTTTTTCTTCTTCTTATACCTTGCAGTAGGTGTTCGGGTCTTGGGACCTTGACACGCCGTCTTGTTGACCGACGTTCAAGGTGCTTGCGTATAAGTGTGTCTTCGCTGTCAGAGGCTCTTTGCTTTATTGCAGCTGGTAGGCGAGCAGGTCGTTCGATTAGTGCCTTCTGTCGATGTTAGTCTCCAGAAACTTGCCCACTCTCCAAAATGGATCTTGCACTCGCCTCTCTGCTCTTCATGCCTCTGATGTCGCTCTAAAGTCGAGTAGGAGCGGGAGTGTTCGCAGATGGGTATAAAGGTCCGTCTCCCCCCCATCTCCGTCTTCTTCTTTTTTCTTCTTCTTATACCTTGCCCTTGCAGTACGTGTTAGGGTCTTGGGACCTTGACACAGCCGTCTTGTTGACCGACGTTCCAGGTGTCGGCACAAGTGCTGCACTCTGGGACAACTTGCGCTAACCTCCCAGTGTCGTAGTAGGCCGGTAAGTCGGCGGCGCAATTTTTGATTTACCATGACTGCTTGCAGTTTTGTCTACTCTCGCCGTTTCTCTGACCTGGTCAGTTGATTCGGTTCGAATACTTTTTTTTTCATTGCATTCACCGGCTTGCTGGTGATGTGAAGAAGAAACTTTGCCTTGTGATGTGTGATGTGCCAGTCTGTGGTGTGAATGATGTTTGATGTGCCAACGCCGAATCATGTCTTCTAAAGATGGACTTGACTGTGTGTAAAGAGTGGAAGGAGAGTGTAATGAAATGAATGAATGGATGAATTCAAGATAAAAGACTTCAACAAACACAACAACAGGGAAACAAGCGAGGTGAAAATGTATGCAGGAATACAGATGAAGAACTGGAGAGGCGAGAGATGGGAGAGATGGTGTATTTATAGGAAAAACGACAAGCTTTCGTGAGAAGAGGGCAAATGTCCTCTCGGTCAGACTTTGGCTTTGCGTTTGTCAGTGACTTATCGGAGGAATCTAACTTGGTTGCACAAGTTGTCAGTGGTTGCAGAGAGGATGCGAGCAATTAATGGCTGGCCAGAATAGTCCCATCAGAATCTCTTGAATTATAACCCCGAGCCGCCTGGTATCCTCGGCGGAAATAAGCATTATGCGTTTTACGGTTGCCATGATACGTTGTGTTATCCTGCGGTCGAGCTCGAGGCCCCTTGATAGATGTCTTTGCTGCTCGATGGTCGTTATATAACACGCGGTGCTATAGTTGGACCGAACAGTCTCCAAGGCGATGGATGCTGTACGCCTCGAGGCTTTGGCACATGGCGCTCAGATTATATAGTACAGTGAGAAAAGCTCCAACTGATTCTAGATGCTGTGGCTTAGTCTGCGGTATCCCATGATTAATATCTCGAGTACGCTCGGGACAGCACGTCTGCAGTGTAATGTACACATGTTGGGGGCTCTGTTATCCAGTACAGTGTGTAAGCGTGTCACTCTCAGCCCTAATAAATGACATAGTCTCCGGATTCGTATCAGGGTGTGGCTTGTGGGTAGGGCTGCGTCTAGAGCAGCCCGATACCGAAATGGGCGAATAGACAACTTCTACTGCACTCTCCCATTGTCTCGGTGCCGTTCAGACGGGTCGGGATTGCCATCCAGGTATGCTGGGCGCCGCCGCTCCAGTGAGCATTGTCGCGTTGAGCCTCCTCAGCCACGGCGTCTGGCCGTCAATTCCTAAACACTACTTGTTCCGTCCATCGAGGCTGTTGTAGCCGAGAGAGATGTGCTGCATGAGGCATGGCTGAGCCCCTGGATGGACTATACAAGTCCTCTCTCTCTCCCTCTCTGCCTTGCTCTCACATCTGAGCACCGAGACTTGCATCAAACGTCCTGGCACTCATCCTATTCTACCAAGCTTATCCTATCATGGCCATGAGTGTATCGAGATGCTTCGTCTTCTTTCTTGTCCTTGCGACGGGGCTCGTCGATGCTCTCACTACTGGTCTGTATTGCATCAGCATGCTGGGATCCGTCAAGATCAACAAGATCCCTACCTCGACATTCACAGCCACCGAGAGTGTAACCGAGACCAAGCAAATCATCGAGACCACAAAGAAAACGGTCACTCTGGATGCTCTGACGACAACCATAGTGCAAACCACCAGGCCAGTGTCCACGCTCACTGCGCAGCAAAAGACTGGCATTGCGACTGAGGTCATTAGATGTGAGTTGACCTTGTATAGGCTGTCGAATGATGTCCAAGCTGATGTCTGGCAGGGGTTTATATCAAAGTGGAGATGACTACCTCGACGTCGACATCCAAAACGACGACTACCATCACAACCGTCACAACGTCCACGCCTACCGTTGCCGCTCCCCCCAACTTCACCAATGCGGTAGATAGCCCAGAGTTCATGGCAAAGTTGAAGGCAGTAGGTATAAAAAAGCTGTCGACCACCACAAGCAGCAGCCTGAAAAGCTCTGCGGCTGCGGGGAAAGCTGTGAGCTCACAGGACTATGTGCAAGAAGTCGCTTGCCTCAGCAGGGTCCGTTCAACTTCAACAAAGACCATCAAGACCACCAAACAGGGTGGCACCGTCTATACCAGACGCCCTACACAGACGGTCACGACCGTCAGTACCCACGAGGCAGAATTCAGGATTGTCTATCCCGCAGATGCGACAACTACCGAGACCATCACCTCCATCGCCACTCGCACAGATACGTCGACCATTTTTCAAACAACTACCTTTGTCGACACAGGCAAGTACCCCATGCAGACAACGCATGACCCAAGGCTTGACTGACACTCTCGCCTCTAGTCTATGTTCAAAGCGTCATTCCAGGTCTGGTCACCAGCTACGTGGCTTGCGGGAGCAGCAACATCCTCTCAAAAGCCAACGGGGACAACTTCCTCGCCACCATTTCCCCCAACATAGACGGTGGTTACCAACATGTCTATGCTGGACAGAACGCATCGCCGTATGATTGCTGCACTGTATGCATGCAGCGACCCAACTGTTACGGTAGCTTCATCCAGTACTATGGATCACAAGACTGCCAGCTGCTCTTGACACTTCCTGAGACCGGTGTATGCGACAATGTCCAAAAGCTCATGGGGTCTTACAGGACACGCCCAGGCATTGAGAGCGTTAGGTTTGTTGCAAGTAATGGACCTTGCGGGTTCTGGAAGAATCGTGGCAGCTTTTGAAGATTGCCATCTGAAAAGCAAACCGCGACAGCTTTAGAGACTCTGATAAGAGAGCACAACATATGAAAGCACAATGGTAAATAGAGCTGTTTTCCTAACATAAACTACCATCTCCTCAGCCCAACTGTTACAACCTCGTGTTTAATATTAGTTAGTTGGTGTTTTAGTAACTATAGTTATTATAGTTCCTATACGTAGTAGAGTTTAACCTATATTTAAGAACTAATTAATAGATGTAATCTATAATTTTTACCTCTTATAAAACCAGTCAACTAAGCTCTATCAACGTTGATTAAAATTAATAGTATAACTTTTTTAACAAAAAAGAATCAGCCCAAGCAGGGACTCGAACCCTGAATCTTCTGATGCACCTTCTTGGTAGACTGGAGGATATTAGTACTCGCTTGAACTCGAACTGGAGTGTTTGGAAGAGAAAACACTCACAGTCAGACGCCTTAGCCATTAGGCCACACGGGCTTTTGCCAATTCATGCTGAACCAACTGCTCTGAATCTCAATGAGGTGCTCAGTAAGTAAGATGTTATCACTGCTGCCCGCTAGTCTACATCATGGCCACAAGCACGATCATTTAGATGGTTATTTTTTAGCGGTAGTAAAAACTCCCAGTCCAAATGAACAGGAGGAAAGGCTCGTCGCATGGAATTACAGAAATCGAATTGTTCACGACCAAGTCTGGCGAATTGCCCTAAAGCACCGGCTTGCAGGACCTGCGGTACCAAAGGACACGCATACCCCGAATGTAAGCAAGACAGGAAAGTCTCTGCTTGATGCTGTTCAATACTTGCATCCATATCCCGCAACATGCGCAGTTGATGTAGTCCAAACCTGGCGTATGGCTTCTTTGTTCATTGCAGTTGCAGATTAGGATGCATTGTAGTGAGGCTTGTGATGAAATATGGACGATTGCTTGTAGATCAGTCTCTTTCGGTTGTGGTCACGCAGTGGCACCAGGCTGGCCATGGTATAACATGGGCCACTTGTTTCAGCTGGAATATCTATGTCGCTCCCTTGACAACATGTTGTAAATCTCAATGTATACACCATACGCCAAACTCGAACAAACGACAAGAGCTCCTGTACATGTCACGCTCATACAGAAAAGATAACCTTGAGCACAAGAGCAACCAAAAGCACCACCATAACGACAATCATCCGGTCAAGCCACAGGGGAACACCATCGTCAGATGCCCTTCGTGCGTGCTGAGCCTGCATCGCAGGCGGTGCAACAGGCGCGGGAACCGGGGCCGGAGCCGGAGCCGGAGCCGCCGGAACGGGGAGGGGGGCTGTAGTGGGGTTCCGGCCATCGACTGGCGGTTGAGGGGCCGAATTGTCACCGTCAGCGGGACCGGCATCTGGCGTAGTCTGCACAAACCCTTCTGCGAGCTGGGCCGTCTCTGCTTCATCATTTGTCTGCTCCGGCTTAGTTTCGCCCTCCTTCTTAGTACCCATCTCATCTCGCCAACCCATCTTCAACTCTGTGGGCACCTCAATCTCTTGGGCGCTCGAAGATGCTTCATTTGCTCGCTCCTCGCATTGTTTGATAATTTCACCATTCGTTTTCCCGCACATTGAACACCTAAAAGTTGATGACTCTTTAGCAAGGCGTTGGCGCACGGCGTCGGTGGTTTCGAGACCACCTAGTTGGCCACGAGCGTCTGTCTCCATGAAGCTTCGAAGTCTATCCAGAGAGACAAGTTAGCTAAGACGATATACCAAGGTCTGATGAGAGCTCAACATACGCCACGAGCGCTGTCCGTACTCCCCACGCGGGTTGCCACGTCTCCTCATGATGGCCACTGATGCTCAGGCAAATCTCGCGGTTGGCCTCAAATCGGCCGCTTGGCGTCATGAACCGGAACGACGGTGGGCGGAGGGGATATGTAGGAGGAAGAACTATACGGCCATGGTAAATGCCGTTGCTATAGACCGAGTTGGGAGGCCCACGGAGGGTGAAGTGCCATTCGAAGAGGTCGGACTCGAGGGGCTCGGCTGTGTAATCGGCAGAAGGTGAGTTGGAGAGTTCGGCAGCTTCGCGGACTACCAGTTCGTTAGCAATGAGGTTTTGGTATTGAGAGTACCGAGGCAGCTTGCTGCTTTGAACGTGGAGGGGCTGGTTACTGACGTATACGCCGAATGGTAGGCGATTTCGAGCTGAACTTGGGAGTCGCCATGGCTAGCACGCTTGATGGCGCCAGGTCCGTGTCGTTCTCGGTAGTCGTGGAAATCCTAATGATCGACCTATGCAGAGGAGATTACTCGGCGAATGTAGTATAAAGAGGCAGCGCTTGCGCAAGTTCGATAGCAGAGATCTAGAGAGAAAAAAAAGAAAGAAAGAGAGAAAAGGCCGTTTATGAAAACAAACGCAACGATATTAACAAGACGCCTATTTTAAGTTTCCAACGTCCCGTTAGACGCAAGGTGGTATCTTTGAAGGAGCTGACATGGGCAGCCTTGTCGCAGCATCTCGCTGCCGGATCCAGACCGAGAGCGGAGCCCCCCACCTATGATGCACAAAAGACTCGCTATAGGCATATACATGTATTGAAGCGAGTCGACCTACATGCGATAGCTTCTATCCAATCACAGTCTGCCCTTACCTAATCAGACGCTCTCCAGGCCCGGCTCGGCTCACGACTCGATTCATTGCGGTATCATCACCATTCTCGTCGACTCGCTCACGGCTCCCAATTCGGTCTCTACGTACGTCAATCGCGCTTCATCGTCCTCAAAACGTCGCTTGATGTCTTTAATTGCCGCTAACAATCCCGATTTCTTCAGTCCGAACCCCCGAACCGAGCGACAATCAGTAAACCTCCATCATGGCTGGTCACGGTCACCACAGCTTCAACGGCCCTCCCAAGCCCCCGGTGGCTCACGTGCCCCGTATCTACCGATTTACCGCCACAGCTCTAGGCGCTGGCATGTGGTTCTTCGTGAGTTGCCCTGGCCAAAT
This sequence comes from Fusarium sp. NRRL 66182, assembly GCA_013266265.1. Classification (NCBI taxonomy): domain Eukaryota; kingdom Fungi; phylum Ascomycota; class Sordariomycetes; order Hypocreales; family Nectriaceae; genus Fusarium; species Fusarium sp. NRRL 66182. Next base: position 22,327 of record JABFAK010000091.1, on the reverse strand, counting down.
CGCGACTTGAACATACAAAGTGAAGGGTACAATCATCATCTGGACGAATTGCTAACATGGTACAACAATAGCTCATGTACCGGGCGAAGAAGGATGGTATGTCATTGAACATGCGTTTTCATGCAAGAAATTGTATATCTGAAGCGCAATAGCTAACACTCCTTAGGTGCCGTTCTCCTCGGCCTCAAGCACCCTTGGGACCACTAAGCGAATACCGTGTACGATTTCTTCTATCCCTGCAGGAATTACAACCATATGGGCATTGGGTGTCAGCATTAAAGAATATGGGGTTCCGATACAATGCATATAGGGCAGCAGAGGCTCTAAAATTGAAGCAAAACATACAGCCACGGCTCCAAGGTCCTACCCTAATATTCCCGATACGCGTGCGCTAGGTTCTTGGTCAATATTGTGAAATCTCCTCACTTTCGTGTTCGGGCAGCTCAGAACACCCATGTACAAGACCTGCCAGTGCTTGATGTGATGGTGTTGACTCATCATGGATGGTTATCGAATTAGCCCACCGCTATTGCTTACTAGAATGACAGCAATAAATCTTTCAAGAATACGTGGTACGAGTGCGATAATGCGTGATTTTTTATGTTCCTTGTAGCTATGTGGATTCGTCCTATGAGCCGCATGGGTGAGAAATCGCTACAAGTGCCTGTGGTTCCTCGTCATGGCTGTTTTCAAATCCGCATATAGTTGTTGTGCCAGGTAGGCAAGGTGAAAGCAATGGGCATCGAGTTTTGAACACGCGTCACGATCCTAGAAAGAAAGTTGACGCAATGGGAAGCATGTTGTTTCTGTAGTGTCTTTACCCAGTATGCTATATAATAAGAATGCTCCTTGCACCCAACCAGATCATTAAAGCCATGATACAACCCTCGTAGTTTGATATAATTCCTCAGGACAACTACCTCGAAGTCCCTCGCTCAACAATAACTATCCAACCAAACTTTTTGTTATATTATATGCGAGATGCTTCTGCAATTACCTTGTATTCCTTGTGCTTCTTAGTTCGTCCAGTTACTCGTTGCTTGGCTGATCCAATAAACTTAGCCAGCTTGAGAGCAAGGAAGTGCTCGAATGCCCAGGCCACAACAAAGTAGGCAAGACCGAGCGCAATCAGGAACAACTCGTAATCCCAGCTCATCTCTGTCAATTGCATCAAATTCGTGACCCATCGAGCTGGCATTAGAACCATGTAAACAGTGATCAGGAGGGCGACAAGAACAGTCGTAACGAAAGGCCCTGTCATATAGTCAGCTCTGCTCATCAGTCCGGGCAGTGGCGGATACTCACAGTTCTGCGTGGTCCGTTGACGGAATGGCGGTCCTGCATTGAGAATAACGCCTGACAAGATATACTCAAAGCAAGAAAAGAGGAAGAGAGACGTGTTTTGCGAGTTCTCGATACTGGGCTCATCCTTGTGCACCACAGGTGGGATGTACCAGGGCTGCTCCTTGACCGTAACATAAGCCACGGCCTGGAAGAGGATACAGATAAGCATGAATCCAAGCAAAGGTGTAAGCACCTTGCGCGATACCAAGTCCGCGGTGGGCCGCTTTCGAGAGAGTCGAGGTGCAGGTCCTGCCCATCCCATGAAGATGGCAATCGGAAGAATGAGCGCAAGATCGATGAAAAGGAACTGAAAATCGCCCAGGTTGGACGCTCGGGCATAAAGGAATGTGACTGATGTGAATTGAATTGCAGAGTACAAACTCATGTACTTGAAGCAACTGAAGCTTGTCACCAGAGCCGCTCGACCCTCTCTAAAAGATGGTTAGATCATGTTCAAGTCGGATATCTTGATGACTTACTTGATGACTTCTAAAACGCAGCGAATGTCAAATACTCTAGAGGTGAAGGGAGCTGCCACAGACGCTTCTGCCTCTGAAAGAGAGATACCGACATCTGCAGCCGTCAAAGCACCACAATCGTTTGCTCCATCTCCGCAAAAGCCACATGTGTAGTCGATGCTCTGCAGCTTTTCGACCAACTCATGCTTCTCATCGGGAGACATTCTCGCAAATACTTTGCCGGTAATTAGCATCTACGCGTACGGTCAGTAGAGTCAAAAGTACAGGTGAGTGAAGTGCTAACCCGGTGAAGTACTTGTGGCGGGGCGAAGTCGACAATCCAGCGGAACACGTCGCCACTGACAGCCAAGGTATAATTACGAAGATTAGAAATATCAAAAGGCAATGACGTGTCTGCCTCAGGGGGTGGTGGACGTGGCTATTCGTGTTAGCTGTATTCCTCAAAAAGTCCCAGGTACGAGCTGCCACTTACTAGCAATGTCTTCTCATTCAGTTGATACAGACTATTGTCAATACTTTCCCATTGGAGCTTTGCCTCCGCATCGCGGAAATCACCTGCTCAAATTAGCATATTACTCAACATGATAAATGCACTAGAACGCACCCTCAACGAAGCGTGGCACAAAGCAATGAGCGTTGCGGTCCATAAGGCCGCATTCTCGTGCGACACTTATGGCTGTCAAGATGTTGTCGCCTGTCACCATGACTGTGCCAATATTAGATGCCAGCAGCTCCTCTATAACACCCGCGGTGGTGGGCTTGAGTTTGTTCTCGAAAACGATAAAGCCAACAAAGTCAAGGTTACTTTCAACGTCACTTCGAGTCATCTTTTGGGCCTTGACCCAGCTGAGCTTCTTGATGTGCCGACTACCAACACCAATGACACGGTAACCCTTGTGAGTGTACCACGATAGAAGCTTGTCGTAGTCAGCAGGGACTGTAACATGCTAGTCAGCACGAATATCTCATCATAATATCAAGATACTTACAGCTTTCAGGCCGGCAAATTTCTTTCATTGCCTCAGGAGCGCCCTTGACAAAGATGTCACCACTCTTTTGACCAAATTGACGGACAATTACACTGGCACGTCGTAGATTTGAGACGAATTCGAATGATTTTAATACTCCGAGTTCGAGGTTCGCCTAATCAAATGTCAGTACACGTTTACAACCAGACAACGTGGGGTGCATACGTTAGGAGGTCGAGCAATAGACGGTGCCAGGCCACCCTGCTCCTCATCCTCTTCGGCGACATTTTGCTTTCCTTCTTCATACGTCCAGCGAGTAAATTCAAACATCTTGAGGTCCAATGGATCGCCGATTAGTTCATCATCGACAGAACGTAGAGAATGACAGGTCGCCATGGTATGCAACGCGGCTCGGAAAGTGTCTTGAGCATTCTGTCGTGAGGCTTCAGCCAGCAGCATCTGGGGTTCGTTGACGATCTCGCCGAATTTATTCGAGTCTCGATCAACGACCCGAACACCGAGAACATCTAGGCCCTCCTCCGTCAATGTTCCTGTCTTGTCAAAACACATGATGTCAATCTTTCCGCCAACGTTGACTCGCTGGGGACTGATACAGAATATTTGCTTCTTCTTCAATCGATTGAGAGCAAAGTTGGTCCCGATGGTCAGTGTTGCAGGTAAAGCAGGCGGGACGACGATGGTGATAAGATCGAGCGCTCGTACAATGATTAGATGCCATGCTAGGCCGAGTCTGATGAAATTGACGAAAGAAGCAAGGAATCCGATAGCAGCGACGATAGCCATGACACTGATATACCGGAATGAATCCCGGTAAAACTTGAAGCCAGATGGTTTCGGAAACAGCATCGATCGTACAAGAGCACCCTTTGTAGTGTTAAACCCGGTACGGACAACGAGGGCGAGTGCGACGGCATCATCTCCTTGGTCCTCCTGAGGCCTTCGAGCACGAATGATTTTTGTGCCACAAAAGAGAAAATGCCGAGCCGTCTCAGGGGTAACAGATGATGCTGCCAGGTTCATTGTGCGCAAGGTCTCATCAGTTGCCGGCAGTTTCGAGACAGGGACTGACTCGCCTGTCAGCATACTTTCATTGACAATGCAATCTCCAGTAATTAGGAGGCTGTCACTTGGCAATTGAGTGAGGCTAGGATCGCTCAGCTCATAAACATCTCCGGGAACCAGGTCGCTCGAGCTGATGAATCGCCAAAAGCCATTGCGAAGAACTCGAACATCGCATTCGAATCGAGAAATTTCACGGAGGCGCTTCATGGTCGCTCGAGTCTCGATAAGTGTAGCAGCAATACTGCCAACCGACATGAGAAAGATGGCTACCGCATAGTAGTAGTAGCTGTCCATAGACCAGAGGATCAGACTGGCAATTTGGAAGATGTAGAAGGGGTGAAGGACCTCGTCTACTAAAAGCTGGCCAGTTGACTTTTGCTCGAGGTCGATTAGATTGTTTCCAAAGACAATCTCACGGACACCTTTCTCGTCGGTGTCGAGTCCAGCGCGAACGAGCCGTACATCGTTCCAGTCAGGGTCTTTCCAGCCGTTGAAGAGCATGAACTTGTCCTTAAGGGGGTGGAAGCACAGTCGAATGTAGCGGTAGTCCAGAGTCCGAAGATCGTCAATGATGGGGTCGATATCCTCATCCAGGGTATCCGAGTAGAACTTTTCGGTGAGTCCAAAGACGGTTGACAAAGGTCGGCCGTAAATCTGAGACCGAACCGACATGGTGACAAGCTCGCCCCATTGGTTTTCGATCACGACCCATTCGCAATTCCCGAGAGGAGATGCCTGTCCGACAAGACCAACGTACCACCGGGGCATCCATCGGAAGAGCAGGTAGGAAAGGCCACAGGTGAGAATGCACAGCGAGATATATATCGTGAAGCCAATCTTGCTTGTCTTGAAGCCTGCGATGACGATGGTAAGATCTTCGTTGACCAGGTAAACCTTTTGACTGGTGCGACCGTGGCGGCGAAAACTCGCGGTGGTAGTGGCTATGCTGTCGCGTCGCAAAAGATGCGCATTTACTGAATGACGGGAGTATGCTGATGAGTGTCTGCGCAGCACGTAGTCGTCTTCGGAAATGCGATAGTCTCGATCGGGGGATTCGTCGTCTTCTAGGACACCATCTCCAAATTCCAAGTCACCAATGTCCGAGACGCTCCGTCGCACATAATCACCAGCAATACTCTGCACGGCTACGCTCTCAGCATCTCCGTCATCGTCTGGGAATCCTGCATTCTCGTCATCGTAATAGGTGAAGCTGGTGGTTGAATCGGCGCGAGGTCTTCGATGGGAGAACGCCGATACACTGGTGGGCAGACTTTCGGCGACAGGTCCGGAGAAGAGCTGATGAAAACACACGGTTAGCTTTCATGACAGGCGATACCATACGTGATAGGTCAGGCCTGTAGATGTTTGTTACCTCTTCGTGCGCCATTTCAACATCTTCAAAGATACTGGATCTGCTCTGATTAGTACTCATACGGTACAGAGGAGCGCGCCCATGGCCATTGCCATGGCCATTGGGTGCGCCAATACCGCGTTGACCATGATCCTGGTCCAGCTCCGGGCTGAGAGGAGTATCGTCTTCCATCAAGGTATTTAGGGAGGGTCGGTTCGCATGGTACACAAATACTCGTGATGTTGATTAGACAAGTTTTTTTTTCGTGTATAAGTTTGAAGTCGCTCCGATTACGTCGTTCGCTGAGGCTGAACACGGTAACTGGCACCGATTTACCGAGCTTGCCCCGCCAACAATGATTGGCTTATTTCAAATGCAGCATATGAGGCTGGTTGAACGCAGAGCAAACCGCAAATACCTAACATAAATTACATATGAACAGCACGTTTGTTTCTCTTGGTTTTACGCTGATGACGTGGTCAATGATTTATTTTGGGTGCAGATATCACCTTGAAAAGTTAGCAAACCGCACTACAAGGGCTCAAAATACTTCGTGGTGGATGAGAACACCTTAGAATGCTTTGCGAATGAACGCGGTTCCTCGGGTGAAGGAGTCTGGGGTTGTGGATGCTATGTAGCCGCTACCTAGGACACCACCAACTATGATTATCGTCAACAAACAAGGGCGACAGAAATGATGAACGAATGGGGTGCTTGGAATGCAGGCTGCTCCTCACAGCAACAAGGGCGCGATTCGTGACATATCCATCGAGTTTGTTGGTATCTGTCATTCATCAGAGAGCAGCCAATTGTGAAAGACTATTTACAGTATATATAAGACGCCTTTCCTGATATATGGATATAGGAAGCTATTAAATATAATTTCTTTTTTAATTTCTTTAGAATAGTACCTTTTTTTTAAATTTAATGATATTTAAAAAGATATTTGTTTTTTAATTTAATATTTTTTTCAACATACTGCTAAGCGTGTTAATGCTCGGAAATACACTGTGCTTTTGTGGCTGGTTTCTCCACTCCCTTTCTGTTGTCTCGCTTCTCCGCTCTTTCACAGCGCCTCCACACTCTCTGACTTATGGATCAGAGGATCCTCTCACACAGTCTGGGTTTTTTTTAGAGGATCGACCAGTTGAGCTTGGTGCTTGGTGGGCCGCCCAACAAGTTCAAAGTGAGAGCAGAGGAGAGCACTGCTGCTGGTTATAAGCCCAGTGCCCAATTTTTTTTTCAACTTATTGCCCCCCACCAGAATTTAGCAAACGTCAACGGCCGCCGCCTTCTCAACTTCCTTTCATCCATCTCAACCTACCTCACTTCGTCTTTCTAAGACGTCTCTCACAAGCGCTTCTTCGCATTCTTTTCATATCAGACACCATGGCCGAGCCCATTCGTGGAAAGCGTGCCCAAGACGCTGTGGCTCCGTAAGTCATTTCTACACCTTCAAATATCATCTTGTTTGATGCTTTGTCCGCTGCTTCACAGTCCACGATGCTAATTACCCCACCTCCGATCAGTACGCCTCAGAACACTCCCGCTACCGCCGCTCCTATCTCTTCTCACGCTCAGCAGCCAGGCGTTGCTAGTATCAAGGAGGGTAAGTATTCTATTGTGGTTTTTCATGAGATGCCATGAATCAATCCCTCCGCCGTAGAGAACAGGCTCTAACCCCGCCATAGAGGATCTAGACCGTGCCGCCGCGGCTTCAGTCTTTGCCCAAAACCCCAAGCTTATCCAGATGATTCAGGGTCGCCTCGGCTCCCTTGTGGGCCAATCTTCGGGCTACATCGAGTCTCTGCCCGCACCTGTCCGCCGACGTGTTGCTGGTCTCAAGGGCATCCAGAAGGATCACTCCAAACTCGAGGCCGAGTTCCAGGAGGAGGTTCTTCAGCTCGAGAAGAAGTACTTCGCCAAGTTCTCTCCCCTCTATGAGAAGCGCTCTGCCATCATCAACGGTAAGTCTGAGCCTACCGAGGACGAGATCAAGGCCGGCGAGGAGGACGATGAGCCCGAGGTTGAGGGTGATGCTCCCAAGTCTGAACAGAAGTCCGATGTTCCCGACAATGTTTCCGGTATTCCCGAGTTCTGGCTTTCTGCCATGAAGAACCAGATCTCTCTTGCTGAGATGATCACCGATCGCGATGAGGCCGCCCTCAAGCACCTCACCGACATTCGCATGGAGTACCTTGACAAGCCCGGTTTCCGTCTCATCTTCGAGTTCGCCCCCAACGATTTCTTCAAGAACACCACCATTACCAAGACCTACTACTACCAGAACGAGAGTGGCTACGGCGGTGACTTCATCTACGACCACGCTGAGGGTGACAAGATTGAGTGGCTGCCCGGCAAGGACCTGACTGTCCGCGTTGAGAGCAAGAAGCAGCGAAACAAGAGTAAGTGGTGGCATTTTGAGAAAACAATTATCAGCTTTGAGTTGGTGACTGACATGTAATCCAGACACAAAGCAGACCCGTATTGTTAAGAAAACCGTTCCTACTGAGTCCTTCTTCAACTTCTTCTCGCCACCCAAGGCTCCCACCGATGACGACGACGAGGATGCCGAGTCCGATATTGAAGAGCGCCTTGAGCTTGACTACCAGCTCGGTGAGGATATCAAGGAGAAGCTGATCCCTCGCGCTATCGACTGGTTCACCGGAGAGGCCCTCGCTTACGAGGAGATCTCGGACGACGACCTCGAAGGTGCCGACTTTGACGACGACGACGACGATGAGGACGAGGACGACCTGAGCGAGGAGAACGACGATGAGGAGGAATCTGACGATGACGTATGCATCCCCCATGTTTAGAATATTGATGATGTTGAAAGAAAATTAACTTTACTTGCAGGATGAGTCGGGCAAGCCTAAGCAGGAGGCTGCCGAGTGCAAACAAAGCTGAGCGAAGCGATAGAACGTGACGCAGCGCATATTTACACTCACGACATGAAGGGCTTTGATCGGGTTTGAGGATTTTTTATTTATTTAAGCCACCGACCTACCTCGGATAATGGATGGGCGGTGAACGACAGGAAGAAAAAGGCTACAGAATTGGGAAGCGGTTGAAGCAGGTCGGCGATCGAGCCGGTGCCGTTTTTCAGAACCAAAGGTAGCATCGTCAGTTGATAGGCATCGTTTGCAGAAAACCTATCGTTTTGCAGCAAGCTCTGGGACTGGAAACCATCTTCATAGACACAGCCAGAGGGTAAAGTCGGCCCGCGATCTTATATTGTCCTCTTCGTTTTGCTGCCTTCTCTTACTTCGTTTTTGGGGCTGTTCATCTTTGTTGTTTGCTTTTACAACGACGTTGATTTCGTTCCTGGGATGTGAGGTAGTGGCGGATGGTTCTTACAATGGTGCAAGGGTTTTCAGGTGCATAATATAGAGATTGAGATTCCGCTAAATGCAATACATTATATTGCAGTGATACTTTGACTTGATTTTTGTAGTTTCTATGACGTGGTGTATGGTACTTTGTGCATCTCGAGATCAAGACTTACCTCAACCCTTCATCCACAAGCGAGTGAAGGCATTATTATAGCGCACATGATTTTAGAACTGCACCGACGACTTCAACCTATTCTAAGCCGCACATGTTGAAAAACCCGGAGGAAATATGAAATTCGAGTACCCAATAATACGGAAATGTATATAAATCATGCAAATTAGGTAGCGATGCATATAGTATGTTCGAACAATGCATGTCACACCTATTCATGCTCCGAGGTAAAAGAATAGGGCAGGCCGTAAGTCGGGTTGGTTTCGCCAAGGTCTTGATGGCGTGTCTCGGCCCAAGATTGCTATAAATTGAGGGTTCTAACTGACGGAGAATTTCATCAGCCAGCTTGGTAATGCAAATGCAGACAGGTAAACAGCGAACTACGCAGGTGAGAAGTACGATGGATGATTCCCGCAATGCTTCGTGAAGTCCGTCCATCCGCCGCACAGCTCCGCCGCATCCCGCTACCGGGGTGCATATGCCTCTGATCCTGCCGCACCTCTAACCACGGCCGCCTGCGGGACTGCTGGAAGCGGTAAATACAAGACACAGCAACCGTCCGCCGGTGAATGCAAAGATTGACGCCATTGCGTGACGGCATGGTGGCATCCGGTCTCGGTCAAGTGGCAGAGGAGTAATAAGCGCTGCCATGTCAATTTTTTCTCCAGCGGTCCCGCTCGGGGCCCTCATGAATCTATTAGCGGCAAGTTATCAAAGACGCCGAGCCTGGTTTCATCGGCCTATAACTGTACTGTCTTGAAGGGTCGAACGAGTCGAAGCAGTCGAGAACATGGTACGTAAAAGGTTTTTTGTTCCGGTCAAAGTACCTTGTGTACCTGATGCCGTTTAAACCACTAGATGCCTTTTGATTCGGCGGTGATGGCATCAAACATGGATGAGTCAATTTAACGGAAGTCGGTAGAGGCTTTTACAGTTGGGCTTTGGTGCTGGATCCGGCTCGTCGCGGGTTGTCATCAATGCTCTGTGGACCAGAGGAGTCAGAGTCGTCTCATCATTAGGTTGCTTTTCGATTTTAGCTATGAAAGAATCGGCTGCGGAATAAGTTCATAATAACCCCCCTCCAAAACGGTGTCATTCATTTTCTCGCATTTCACGTTCTTACATAGTCCGCCATTACCTACCTTGGGGTATACTGTAATTATCGTCTTTTCTTGGTAGCGATCAGCTTCGTCCTATCAGTTCTGTTAGCCCTTACAAACCACCTTCAAGCTCTCCAACTCTTAGGACCGCCCCGCTGCCCACGACCCCTCCATCCTTCTCCAACCAACACCACGCTACACACCGACTGACCATCACCACATTCGTCATGACGACTGCTCCCCAAAACATTTCTGGTAGCCTTTCGGCTGCTGCGCAACGCGAGGTCTCTCACAGCTGGGACCAGAACTCGGCTGTCTCACCCAGCGCGTCCTTCCAATCTCCTCCTACCAGCTGGGCTGTCAACATCCCCAACCGCAACCGTGGCGCGCCCAAGACTCTCAAGCCTTTCAACACCAAGGACATCAAGATCCTGCTTCTCGAGAACGTCAATGTCACTGGACAGGAGATCCTGAAGGCCCAGGGCTATCAGGTCGAGGCTCTCAAGACCTCTCTGCCAGAGGACCAGCTCATCGAGAAGATTCGGTATGTTTTCGAGACACCCCGCCATCACTCAACTTTTTTTTTTTAATCTTGAAGCTGTGCCCCTCCAATGCCACCCACGCACATGCCCCTCGTCCATGAGCTCCATGTACCCCACCACGCATGCTAACGAATACTATCGACAGTGAAGTGCAAGTTATCGGTATCCGCTCCAAGACAAAGCTCACCGAGAAGGTCCTGCGTGAGGCCAGCAACCTTCTTGTCATCGGCTGCTTCTGTATCGGTACTAACCAGGTCGACCTCGAATATGCTGCCAAGCATGGCATCGCCGTCTTTAACTCCCCCTTCGCCAACTCGCGCAGTGTCGCCGAGCTTGTCATCGCCGAAATCATCACTCTTGCCCGTCAGCTCGGCGACCGATCTAATGAAATGCACCGCGGCACCTGGAACAAGGTTAGCTCCAAGTGCTGGGAGATTCGTGGCAAGACTCTGGGTATTGTCGGCTACGGCCACATTGGCTCCCAGCTCTCCGTCCTTGCTGAAGCCATGGGTATGAACGTTATCTACTATGATGTGGTCACCCTCATGGCTCTTGGTACCGCTAGCCAGGTCCCTACTCTTGAGAAGCTTCTGGGTGAGGCCGATTTTGTCACCCTCCACGTTCCCGACCTCCCCGAGACACGAAACTTGATTTCCACTGCCCAGTTTGAGCAGATGAAGACTGGCGCCTACCTCATCAACGCCAGCCGTGGTAGCGTTGTTGATATCCCTGCTCTCATCAAGGCCAGCCGTTCCGGAAAGGTCGCTGGTGCTGCGCTCGATGTCTTTCCCTCGGAGCCTGCCGCCAATGGTGACTACTTTACCAACGACCTTAACGTCTGGGGCGAGGACTTGAGGAGCCTCAAGAACCTTATCCTGACACCCCACATTGGTGGCAGCACTGAAGAGGCCCAACGTGCTATCGGTATCGAGGGTAAGTGAACATGCTAAACAACACATTGAACTCGCCACTAACGTTATACCAGTCAGCGAGGCTTTGGTGCGCTACATTAACCAGGGTATTACTCTGGGCAGCGTCAACGTTCCTGAGGTCCAGCTGCGTTCGTTGACACTGGACGAGCCCGACACCGCTCGTGTAAGTCTGCATTGGAAGCAAATCAATCTACGTGTTGTATATTAACCCGGGACCGTAGGTCATCTTTATTCATCGAAACGTCCCCGGTGTCCTCCGAAAGGTGAACGAGATCCTTGGTGACCACAACGTCGACAAGCAGATTTCCGACAGCAGGGGCGACAACGCCTACCTCATGGCTGATATCAGCAACCTAAAGTATGAGCAGATCAAGGACATCTATGATAATCTCGAGACGATTAGCGGTAAGTCGAATCGAAACAAATAAGCTCAAGGCAACAAGCTAACGGTTTACACACAGCTCGCATCATGACCCGCATTCTGTACTAAGTGATGAAGCATGGGCCGTGTTTTGGTTGTGAGGTTCAACCCTTACCCTTGGACAACAAAATGAGTCGCGATGCAATCAACAACGCCAGGGACGTGACAGCATGCCAGGGACGTGACAGCATGCCGAAATGGGAATTAAGGGGGCGGCCCGTTCGTTTTGATCCGCTTCTCCCGGAAACCGTTGAATTGCGTTGCGCTCTCATTCATATTGCATCAATGTGTCAAAACTCAATGACACGACGTTGACGATCGTGGCTTCAAAAGAGATGGAATCGCCGGGTACGTACCGCATATATGGGCGAGAAACAAAAGGGGGCTGGGTTTTGCGGCTGGTGCTAGGCCAGGAACATAAAAGGCCCCAAACCGACTGGTTGAGCTAGTAGTCGTTGGCACTGTATGGAGTAATGGCATGGAAGAATTCAACCAACAGCGATACATATTTGAACTTGGACGCAATTTAGAATACCAAAATAGGATCAATCCGGTGCAAATCGAGAGAATATCCCGAGGAGCCCCACCCGTCTTGTTGATCCTGATACATAGGTAAGCTTCCGTTGCATGGCTAGTAGAGTTACTGTTGGTGGCTGGGCTGCTGGGGTAAGCAGCAGAGCCTTTGACTTTAAACGCATAGCTCATGAAGAAATGTTGGGAATATCTGCCTAGCCATGAGCGGTTGCGGATCAGCCACTGGATCACCTACCTCGTTATTTAATTGTTTTTGCTAGGTTTCTGATCTTGCCCAGTATTTTGGAATTGGCGACGCCCTTTCGGGAGACGAGTCTCGAAACAATCTGGATGGGTTTCACCTTCAAACTCGTTAGGATGCCACCCGCATTACGTAGGAAACTATGATAGTTGGTATTCAATTGTACATGTTGAATCCTGAAAACGCTCTAATGCTTATTTACCCGATTGACAATTGCAATCATATTGGCATTCTATTAAGATCATAATGACCCTCATATACTCTGTAATCATGCTCGATTTGTTTACTCAGAACCCATCCCGATATTTCTTGCATGGATATATGTTGATCTCCTTCATGTGAATAAAGAACAGGACAGTGCGATTTCGATCTAGAAACATTTGATCGTCAGTGTCAATTAAGGGGCCTGTGGCAGAGTACTTTCTGAAGATGCCTCTCCAAAGAGCTGGTTCTGGATTGGAAACTAGGATGTTTTTCTTTCTATCTCTCTACGTACCTATCTATCTATCTATCCGTGTACAAACTACAACTCTTCCTCTTCCTCTTGTCTAAAAACCACTTGTGCCATCCTTGGCTCACTCGGCGTTTGTGTCGGTATCGCTTGTTCTCCTCCCCGGATCAAGACAAAGCCAAAGACGTGGACGGGTCGGCCCCTCATTGGCTTGCGGGTGCGTTCAGGAGCCCCTAATTCTTCTGAAGCCAGGAGCTTTCAGGAACTGAAGGCTGGGTGGCTTCGTAGCGCAAGAGGTATCGGAGTGACATGAGTTTGTATCTCCAAGCTGTAGATTGCCGTGGTAAATACCCGCTGCTGAACCCCTAGGTACCTCGCTCGTCTAACAGTCCATGCCCCGCCCCCCTGTTCCTCAACCTCTCTCCAACGTGCCCCGTGCGGCTGCAGCAATCCGCCCGGTCCTTTCAATCAGGAGCAAAACGCGTGCTGGCAACACCGCATCTTGTAACTCTCTTAACTCTTCAAGGTCTTTTCTTTTTGCCTTGCCTTGCCTTGTGCGACTTTATCTTGCTCGACCTCTTGTCGGCGAGTTTTTTTGTGTCCTGCGTGGGAAGTAGAGAAAGGTGCAGAAAGTCCCTTCTCTCCGCCCTTCCAGGGTCGTTTCTACTTCTGTCCAATACTGGTTTGGATTACGGGGCATCGGTGTACCAAAAGTTCGACGACTTGCGCAAAGCATCCGACAACCTTTCGACCGCAAACTTCAGACTTGCAGGTTGCATATATATCGCACAACGCTTCTTCTGTTTCTCACCAGCGACCTTGAACGACTGACTACATTGATTGCCGGCTGGCCGCCTTGCTTCAACTACACCAGCTGTTGGCGAATGTATGCATCCTACCGCCATTCAGCCCCTTAGTACCGCCATCGCCGATTTCGCTTCGACATAGTCGCCTTCGTCTTCTGCTATACACACCGGCCTCGCGCTCGGTCATACCGCCATCATGGCATCGGCCTACGAGGTTGGCACAAGGGCATGGCAGCCAGATGCTGCTGAAGGTTGGGTAGCCTCAGAGCTCATTAACAAGACCGCCGATGGCTCCAAGGTTAAGCTTACCTTTCAGCTTGAGAATGGCGAGGTAAGTTCTCACTGTCTCTGCCCTTTGGGTATGCCATTGGCATTCCTTGTCATCTTGCACAGATGTAGACTGACTTTATCTTCCCGGCTAGACCAAGGATATTGATGTCACCGCCGAAGCCCTCCAGAGCGGTAACGATCCGTCTTTGCCGCCTCTTATGAACCCGACGATGCTTGAGGCCAGCGACGATCTTACAAATCTGTCCCATCTTAATGAACCTGCTGGTATGTCCGACCCTGAACCGCCTGTCCTTGCCCCGAGTGGAGCTGATGCTGACACCTTGCAGTCTTGCAGGCAATCCGGTTACGGTATCTGCAAAAGGAGATCTACACGTACAGTGGTATCGTGCTTATTGCGACCAATCCTTTCGCGCGTGTCGATTCCCTCTATGTGCCGGGCATGGTTCAGGTTTATGCCGGAAGGCAGCGAGCGACTCAGGCACCTCATTTGTTCGCCATTGCCGAGGAAGCCTTCATGTAAGATCAGCCAAAGAACACTCCGCCTCTGTCTTTATTCACACATTGTCTAGGGACATGATTCGCGACAAGAAGAACCAGACCGTCGTTGTCTCTGGAGAGTCTGGTGCTGGCAAGACTGTCAGTGCCAAATACATCATGCGATACTTTGCTACCAGAGAGTCACCCGACAATCCTGGCGCCCGTTCCAAGCGAGGTGCCGAGTCTATGAGCGAGACGGAAGAGCAGATCCTTGCGACCAACCCTATCATGGAAGCGTTCGGTAACGCCAAGACGACTCGAAACGACAACTCGTCCCGATTCGGAAAGTATATCGAAATCATGTTCGACGAGGAAACGAACATCATTGGTGCCAAGATTAGGACGTACCTTCTCGAGCGTTCTCGATTGGTATTCCAGCCCCTCAAGGAGCGAAACTACCACATCTTCTACCAGCTTGTTGCTGGTGCCTCGGACAAGGAGCGAGAGGAGCTCAGCCTACTACCTATCGAAGAGTTTGAATATCTGAACCAGGGCAACTGCCCGACGATTGACGGCGTGGATGACAAGGCCGAGTTTGAGGCGACCAAGAAGTCGCTGTCGACGATTGGTGTTACCACTGATCAGCAATCGGCCATCTTCAAGCTTCTCGCTGGTCTTCTACATCTCGGAAACGTCAAGATCACGGCGTCACGTAATGACAGTGTTTTGGCTCCAAATGAACCTTCTCTGGAGCGCGCCTGTGATATTCTGGGCGTCAAGGCCGAGGAGTTTGCCAGGTGGATCGTCAAGAAGCAGCTCGTTACCCGCGGTGAGAAGATCACCTCAAACCTCAGCCAAGCTCAGGCCGTTGTTGTTCGAGACTCCGTCGCCAAGTTTATCTACTCGAGTCTTTTCGACTGGCTTGTTGACATCATCAACCACAGTCTGGCTTCTGAGGAGGTATTGGGACGTGTGACTTCGTTCATTGGTGTTTTGGATATCTATGGTTTCGAGCACTTCGCCAAGAACTCCTTTGAACAGTTCTGTATTAACTACGCCAACGAAAAGCTTCAGCAGGAGTTTAACCAGCACGTCTTCAAGCTCGAACAGGAGGAATACCTCAGGGAACAAATCGACTGGACATTTATTGACTTTTCCGACAACCAGCCTTGCATTGACCTCATCGAGGGCCGGATGGGTATTCTGTCTTTGCTTGACGAAGAATCTCGCCTCCCCATGGGTTCAGATGAGCAATTTGTTACCAAGCTCCACCACAACTTTTCTCCCGACAAGCACAAGTTCTACAAGAAGCCTAGATTCGGCAAGTCAGCTTTCACCGTCTGCCACTATGCTGTCGATGTCACATACGAATCCGAGGGCTTTATCGAGAAGAACCGTGACACAGTTCCTGACGAGCACATGGCTGTCCTGCGCGCCACGAGTAATGAGTTCCTCAAAACAGTTCTAGATGCTGCCTCAGCTGTGCGAGAAAAGGATGCGGCCTCATCTTCTTCAAGCGCCGTTAAGCCCGCTGCTGGTAGGAAGATCGGCGTGGCTGTCAACAGGAAGCCCACGCTGGGAGGCATCTTCCGATCCTCGCTTATTGAGCTTATGAGCACCATCAACAACACCGATGTTCACTACATACGATGCATCAAGCCCAACGAGGCCAAGGAGGCATGGAAGTTTGAGGGACCTATGGTTCTCAGCCAGCTTCGTGCTTGTGGTGTTCTCGAGACTGTCCGCATTAGTTGTGCCGGCTATCCTACTCGTTGGACCTATGAGGAGTTTGCACTCCGCTACTACATGTTGGTGCAATCTGATCAATGGACTTCTGAGATCCGCGAAATGGCCGATGCTATCCTTAAGAAGGCTCTCGGCACAAGTAGCAGCAAGGGAATGGACAAATACCAGCTTGGCCTCACCAAGATCTTCTTCCGGGCTGGTATGCTTGCCTTCCTGGAGAACCTTCGCACTACTCGACTTAACGATTGTGCTATCATGATCCAAAAGAACCTGAGAGCCAAGTACTACCGACGCCGTTATCTCGATGCCCGCGAGTCCATAATCATGACACAATCGGCCATCAGGGCATGGAAGGCCAGGAAACAAGCTACGGAACTTCGCACAATCAAGGCTGCCATCACCATCCAGCGTGTCTGGCGGGGATCAAAGCAGCGGAAGGCGTTCCTTGCTATCAGGAAGGATATGGTGCTCTTTGAGTCCATTGCCAAGGGATACCTCCGAAGAAAGAACATCATGGAGACACGCCTCGGCAATGCGGCTCTTGTGATCCAGCGTTCTTGGAGATCACGAAGGCAAGTGTTGGCTTGGAGACAGTACCGCAAGAAGGTGATATTGATCCAGAGCTTGTGGCGTGGAAGGTCGGCTCGAAAGGACTACAAGAAGGTCCGCGAGGAGGCTCGTGATCTGAAGCAGATCTCATACAAGCTTGAAAACAAGGTTGTTGAGTTGACGCAGTCTCTGGGCTCGATGAAGGAAAGGAACAAGGGCCTCACGTCGCAAGTGGAGAACTATGAGGGACAGATCAAATCATGGAAGAAGCGACACAACGACCTGGAAGCCCGGACAAAGGAGCTTCAGACGGAGGCGAACCAGGCAGGTATTGCAGTCGCCCGACTGCAAGCGATGGAGGATGAGATGAAGAAGCTTCAAGTAGCCTTCGATGAGTCAACGGCCAACATCAAGAGGATGCAAGAGGAGGAGCGTGGACTCCGAGAATCCCTGCGAACCACAAATACGGAACTGGAGACGGCAAGGAGAGCAAGCACCCAGCACGAGAAGGACAACATGAGTCTGAGGCAGGAATTGGAGTCTCTTCGAGACGCCCTCGAGCTGGCTCGAAGGAATGCGCCCATCAATGGAGAGCTCGCGAATGGGACTTCGCCTGCGGCCGCAGCACCCTCTGGCCTCATCAACCTCGTCTCTTCCAAGAAGCCCAAGCGCCGCAGTGCTGGGGCGGAACCGCGCGAACTTGATCGCTTTAGCGGTACTTATAACCCTCGGCCGGTTTCCATGGCGGTTACTAGCACGGCGCATCGTCAGAACCTTTCTGGTTCGACCTTCCTTCCTGGGGTCGATAATATCGAGATGGAGCTCGAGACGCTCCTCGCGGATGAGGATGGTCTCAACGAGGAGGTGACGATGGGACTGATCCGAAATCTCAAGATCCCCTCTCCCAGCACTACTCCGCCACCTTCGGACAAGGAGGTGCTGTTCCCTTCATACCTCATCAACTTGGTGACATCCGAGATGTGGAACAACGGCTTTGTCAAGGAGTCGGAACGCTTCTTGGCCAATGTGATGCAGTCCATCCAGCAGGAGGTGATGCAGCACGATGGTGATGACGCCATCAACCCCGGCGCCTTCTGGCTGTCCAACGTGCATGAGATGCTGTCCTTTGTGTTCCTTGCCGAGGACTGGTATGAAGCGCAAAAGTCGGATAACTATGAGTACGACCGGCTCTTGGAAATCGTCAAACACGACCTCGAGAGTCTTGAGTTTAACATCTACCATACTTGGATGAAGGTGTTGAAGAAGAAGTTGCACAAGATGATCATTCCCGCCATCATCGAGTCCCAGTCTCTCCCTGGCTTTGTTACCAACGAAAGCAGCCGATTCTTGGGCAAGCTCCTCCAGTCGAACTCGACCCCTGCGTATAGCATGGACAACTTGCTGAGTCTGCTGAACAGCGTCTTCCGTGCAATGAAGGCGTACTACATGGAAGACTCCATCATCATGCAGACCATCACTGAGCTTCTGCGGTTGGTGGGTGTGACAGCGTTCAACGACCTGCTCATGCGACGAAACTTCCTCTCTTGGAAGCGTGGCCTCCAAATCAACTACAACATCACACGCATTGAGGAATGGTGCAAGAGCCACGACATGCCCGAAGGCACACTACAGCTGGAGCACCTGATGGTAATTTCTATCTAGCGAGTATTTCGAGACATGCTAACAGTTGCATAGCAAGCAACCAAGCTTCTCCAGCTCAAGAAGGCCACCCTGAACGATATCGAGATCATCCAGGACATTTGCTGGATGTGAGTATCCATCTGTATGAGCCCGCGTTCCGGATTATGTGCTGACAACTGCAGGCTGTCGCCAAACCAGATCCAGAAGCTGCTCAACCAATACCTGGTTGCCGACTACGAGCAGCCCATCAATGGCGAGATCATGAAGGCAGTTGCCTCCCGAGTGACTGAGAAGAGTGATGTTCTGCTCCTCCAAGCCGTCGACATGGACGACAGCGGTCCTTATGAGATTGCTGAGCCTCGAGTCATCACGGCGCTCGAGACTTATACCCCATCTTGTGAGCAACATGTGAAATGAGTTGTACCACGGCAATTTTGAGACTGACTCTTTCTTCCTCTAGGGCTCCAAACTCCTCGCCTGAAGAGACTGGCCGAGATTGTCTCGCAACAAGCCATCGCCCAGCAGGAGAAGTTTGACTACACTGATGGTGAAGATTATGAAGATGGCCAACACGAGCTCGCCGGCGTCGAGGAGGTGGAAGTAGAACAGTAGAGGATAATGAAGCTGGGTTAGGCATTTCGGACGCACATAAGGGATAGAAGCCGCATTTTCAGGGTGTTTGATGTGGAATTTTCTAATGGCGGCGTGTAACGACGCAGATCTGAGGTTTGCTATGCCTTGCATCTGGACGGCATCATGTATATAGGGCGAGGCACATCTTGCTCTCCGCGAGTCGGTGAGGGTGATTGACTCGACTCTATCTTTGTAAGATGAGATACGGCTGTATTGGAGAGTCCGAGAGACGAGAGTACGAAGCGACATTGTGGTTATTTCACCTTGACAAATCGTTGTGCTTGCTTGATGTTGAGTGTTGAAGATTTGTATGTGATGCAACTATCGAGTCTACTCGCCCCTTTAGACGCATCGCAAAGTTCTGCGCAGGTGCCCAAACCAGAGAGTCTATCAATCTCTGCAACCTTGGGTCAAGACGAAAAAGGCCACGAAAACGACCATGAGAAAATCACCCAATATCATCATCACGGGTACACCCGGTGTCGGGAAGACGACACACTGCGAGAGTCTTGCGGAGCGGACTGGGCTGCGACATCTATCTGTCAACCAAGTTGTGAAGGATAAAGAGTGTCACGAGGGCTGGAGCGAGGAGTATCACAGCTTGATTGTAGATGAGGACAAGGTAAGAGAGCATGTTTCCGTCTCAAGACTTTGTTCTCGTGGGAAGCTGCATCTTTTCAAAAAAAAAAAAAAAAGAGTAAAGGTTAACATCTTGACAGTTGCTAGACGCTATCGAGGACGATGTTCAGGCTGGAGGATGCATCATTGACTGGCACGCCTGCGATCTTTTCCCAAAGAGCTGGATAGATCTGGTTGTAGTGCTGCGTGTCGATTCCTCGACGCTTTATGATCGTCTTACATCAAGGCATGTGGCCATATCACCCACTACTATTCTGAGCCTCCCGCTCTTGGTTCAAGTTTTGGACAGAATGGGCAAGACAAGCGTTGGCTAACGTTGTATGCAGAAATTACCCCGAGTCTAAACTCCAAGAAAATCTCGACTCGGAGATCATGGAGGTTCTTCTGCAAGAGGCTCACGAAGCGTTCGATCAAGAGATTGTTATTGAGTTGACAAGCAACAATTCTGATGAGATGGAGACAAACGTTGATCGCATAGTGGCTTGGCTTGAGCAGTGGAAGAAGGATAACTAACGGCGAGGCAATAGAAAAAAGTCTGTGGAACACGACCAAAGACGTCTACCGAAAATGGGCTCGAAAGGGCAAAAGGGGTTCTATTTAGAATACCTTTCGAGTGCGATAGTCATGATTGGGATGTTTTGAAGCGTGGACTCGGTTGGTGAATATAGATTTTTAGATGCAAGCCTAGGGCGCGGGCTACGAATTGACACGAATCGTTCTACTGGAGGATTTCCCACGTTTATACTCGACAAGCGCATATTTTTTTTTGTTCAGCGTGACTATCGAGCTGTTATCTCATTTTCACTATTACATATCTCCTGTTGCATTTTAGGCACGAAGCTGGTGGAAATTATCCTACTAAACTATCCATACTTTCCAGCTGCTGCCAGTTTGAAAAAGAAAAAAGAAAAAGGCTTAAAATGGCTACACAAAAAGTCAACTTTATTACCGGCAACGCCAACAAGTTGCGCGAGGTCAAGGCGATTCTCGAGCCCGAGATCGAGGTTCTCAGTCAGCCTGTGGATCTCGAGGAGGTGCAGGGCACGCTCGAGGAGGTTACGCAGTACAAGTGTCGTCGGGCAGCTGATCTGGTATGCGTCTATTCTACATTCGCCCCAATACAGAAAGCTAGTCTGACAAGTGGTGTGTAGGTAAAAGGCCCTGTGCTGGTTGAGGATACAGCGCTGTGCTATAATGCTCTCAGCGGTCTTCCCGGAGTGTATATGTGAGTCGAGGTCGGTCTTTCATCGCTGTGCAAGTGTTGATGCGGACGGCTCTGCAGCAAGTGGTTCATGTCTTCGATTGGTCACCAGGGCTTGAACAACCTGTTGGCTGCTTACACTGACAAGTCTGCCGAAGCCGTCTGCACTTTTGGTTACTGTGCTGGACCCGGCGAGGAGGTCATCCTTTTCCAGGGTCGTTGCCCGGTAGGTAGCTCTTGAGCCCATTTCCTTTACCCACCACCACCACCACACTGACACTCTTTGCAGGGCAAGATTGTTCCTCCCCGAGGACCTCCTGACTTTGGTATGCGTCTGATCAAGCAAGCACTCAAAGAACAAAAGCTGACGTGTTGGTAGGATGGGATGCCGTCTTCGAGTTTGAAGGCCAAACGTATGTCAAGGGTCTGATTCTCACTTTGATTCTCCGCTAACCCTTCCCAGATTTGCCGAGATGGACAAGGCGGAGAAGAACAAGATCTCCCACCGTGGCCGGGCACTGGCCAAGCTACAGGCTTGGTTCAAGGACCAGCAGTAATCAAGCTCGCGACGAATCACGCCATGGCGGCGTACTTTGTGAGACTGCAAGTCTATGAGTACTGATGATGAGATGCATACAAGGGTGGGATGGCCTACTAGAGCACTTCATATTGGTTGTACTTGCGAAAATAGTGCGAGCCGCGACGGTACGGCTGGAGAAACCCGTCGATTGAGGAGGGCTTGTGACGGACTGATTTGCCGACCAGGTTTCGGATCTTGGTAGAGTCGCGGAAGCTGGGGTCGAATACAATGAGGTTCGTATGCCCGTCCATTTGCCTTTCCAGCCCGACGATTGTCAAAGAGTGGCCTGTTCCTCGCATTCAGTGTCTAGTCCCGGATGCTAGTGACTCTGAGCCGTGTTACCTGGGTGCTGGAGGTAGATTGGTGGTAGACCTGTCAGATGGATTCGGTCTTCAACATCTGTAACGCCGCCTTGAAAATACCGCTCGATAGCCTCAAAGAGGTGTTGCTTCGACTTGCCGCGTTCTTTGTCTTTGAACGCTTGTACAGAGCAACTGCACGTTATCAGCCTTGGATCCGAGTTTCTCTTTCAAGCAGACTCACGGTATCTCCAGGCTGAGAAACACAGCCTGCGCCTACTCATTGTCAGTCGCTCGGGTCTGCTTGAGCATGTGCAGGGCATGATACCTCTGGTGTGCCTATGTACTTTCGTGTACCCTTGACACCGCCCGTTTCTGTTCTCCCCTGAGCATTGATGCCCATGTCCCAAGCATTCTCGATGAGGTCCTGAATCTGGAAGATGGAAGGAAAGATGCGGCCAAAGTGGTGCGAGCCTGGGGTCCTGGCAGCAATGATGTTTGAGATGAGCATC